>SJYT01034871.1:0-53409 GCA_006410635.1 Cephalophus harveyi | reverse complement strand
TTCTTTGTGTTGATACTTGGCACAAATATTTTGCTTTTTCTGAAATCATGTTCACCAGAATTTTCTCACTAAAATGTACACAACATATTTTTAACCTCCATCAGTCTAAATTTACAGCTTGATCTGAGCTTTGTGCAGAGATTAAAGTTGTCATGAAGATAAGATAAAGCTGTCAGTGCTTTGTAAACATTATGTGAAAGGAATTAATTTTCTAATGTTTTATACGTCATGTAATTTCTATTTTGGTCTGCAATATGATATTATTTGCTGGAAAAATTATAGACTCAATCACATATACATTGCTAATTCAATTCAAGTCCTTAACAGTTTTGTGTTGACAAAATATTTCATCATCTTGTAAATTTAGTGTGAATTCAGTCATATATAACAGTATCACCAGTTCTCCCTCTGGCCAAATCCTAAAACTTATATAATATTGCTATGTAAAAAAGAACAATGTTTATTTCTTTTTTTCCATTTTCAATGATAGGATAAATTACTATTTGAAAATGGAAAATGATAGTATTTAATAGGATTTTGTCAAAAAGACCTTTATTTTCTCTTTACCTTTTAACTGTTTTTCTCACAGCTTTCTTTTGGAACTTCTTTTTTTTATTATTTCTCTGAGTAATATAACTACCTCCCATGGCTTCAATAAATATCTTTCCATATGGTGATGGCTCTATTATATATATCTCATTTCTCCTTCATAAGCTCAAAATGTATATTAGAAAATCTGTATTCATCATCACTTATGAATATATTATAAACAGCTCAAACTCAGCATATTAAGAATTATTTATTATATTTCATGGGCAACCATATTATTCCTCTTTTAATTCTGTTTGGTTGATGGCATTGCTAATGACATATTCTGTTAAGCAGGAAACTTCTCTGCTACAGAAAGGAACAGCCAAGTCACATTTGACCTTTGAGAATAGAGTTATCGGCTTTGTCTATTATCAGGGCTTATTAACCTAACCACTCTGTGATTCAGTTAATATCATTGTGCTTCAAATATCTGTAGTCATCAGCTAGGAAGCCTCTCTGTCTTTCCTAAGCATTCTGTTCTAGGTAACTATTGGTGGTTACAAGCTGACAGCTTAATGGTTTAAAATTGTATTATATTATTATTGTTTAGGTTCCTGTAGGGTGATGGTCTTAGCTGGCAGTTCATCCTTGGACATGCTCATGCAGTTTCAGTCAGATTTTCAATTGGATTGAAGTAATCTGAAAGACTGATTGGACTGAACATCCAAAATGACTCAGTCCATGTGGTTGGCAGTTCTGCTGGAGCTGTTTAGCAGAGCACCTACCTGTTGCCCCTCTAGGTAACTTGGACTTCTCACAGTATGGTAGTTGCTGTATCATACTGATAAAAGCAGTCATAAAATGGTGGAAAATAAACTGCTCTTCAGTGGGAACAAGGTCACTTTGTAGATGGGTACATAGAAGATGGGAGATATTTCCTCAGCCATCTTTGAAAAATACAGTATTCCAAACTTACAACCTCACATCAATTTATCAAAAGCTTCTGTGTTGAAAGATCAATTCACCAAATGATCTGTATTTTATTTTAACACATTTACTTATTTATCTAAGACTTAAACTATTTTTAGAGTTTATTATAATACTTAAGGGACTGTTGGCATGTTTTCGAAATCCTGGATTCAAGAGCCTTCAAGCTCTTCAACTGACTACCAATCTGACCTTTTTATGCCCTTCTCTACTCTCTTCACTGGCCTCCCTCTCAACTTTTTCTTAGTCTCTTATCTTTTATGCTCATTTCTTTTGTTTCTCAGCCAGCAATTTGTCCTTCTCTGCAGCTACAGCTCAAGCTTGCATTCAGTGTTGATTGCATTTTCCATCTTTCTCCTAGCAACTACTCATTTTTTAAAAACATGGCACTCCCCCAGTACTTATCACATTGCTTATTTATATTATTTACCTTTTTATGTCCTTTCCTAGACCGAGCAACTAGAGGTCAAAGACAGTGTCTTGTTCATTTTTATAGCTTCATTACCAGGCTTGACTCAGAGTAGGCCTTCAATAAATGTTTGCCAATTGAATTAGTTATGATTCAAAACATCTTGATAGCTTTTAGTGTGGGTCCAGAAACAAGAAGATGAAATTTAACATCAGTAAATATAAATTTCATTATTTCGGCTCAGATGGTCTGCTTTAGTGCTTTTGAGAATGACTTTGCTTATTGACAGTTCATGTGAGAAAATTCTCATGTGATTTTAGCAAATACAATTTCAATATTAGTCATGCATTAAAAAAATGTAGTACAATGTTAGACATGATGAAGACCCTAGAAATAATTTCATTTAAGAAAATATAAAAAGGAGTGAAAATAGGTGTCTTGGAGAAGGCTTAGTGAAAATATGATACTTTTTTCAGTCAATTCATAAGCAAGCATGTGTGGATTTTGCTAGCTGCTGAGTATTTCTATTCTAATTATGCCTTTTTGAACTTGGGGGAGTAACTAAAGAATAGGTTCAGGAACACATTGAGTCCACTGTGAGATCTTAGTTGAAGCACCATTGATCTCCTGATCTAGATAAACTCCTACTCTGACTGGTGGACCACAGTGATATTTTAGATTCCTTGGAATTACTGCCAGATAAGAACCACTTTATCCAGTAGTTCCTGAAAGGTCTGACTATGTTATTTCCCCCAATGTGCAGTTACTTTTATAAAAAGTAACTTTCCCTTCGGGGAAGGCTAGGAGAAATTACCAATATACAATTTTGGCATCAGTTTCATGTATGAGATCCTGGGTTGTAACCTGGCCAATCTGAGAATCAATTGAGGAGCCATGACTCTCTATTTTTATTATCCAAGTTATCCATTTGTTCACTTGACCTTGGAACTTTTCAACTTACACAGAACAAGGAAGAATTTAGTACGCTTCCTATTTCACTTCTAGAAACACAATAATCAATTAGCCAATGCCACTGATCTGTGCACTCAATAGACCTGAGTTTGAGCAAGTTCCAGGAGATGGTAAAGGACAGGGAAGCCTGGCGTGCTGCACTCCATTGGGTCTCAAACAGTCAGACATGACTGAGCGACTGAACAACAATGAATAGTCTTTGCAAACCAGACTATTCTGATCGCGGCTTTAACTCTGCCATCCATAGTGGTAACCACGTCCCCTTACCCTTGACAGTTGAGTGCTGCCATTGGCCTTGCTACTCTGGGATCTGATTACTTGCGTTTAGGTTTCTTGTTACAGTGACTGTAGTTTCCACTGTAAAATCTGACTACAGAGGAGAGTGATCACGCGGGTTCGTCAAGCATGCCGGGGCTCCTCTCCCAAATTTATTCCTTATAGTTGCAATGAAAGGTTGTCTCTTGACCCTCCCAGTTTGGTTGAATAGATCTTACATGGTAAGTATACTGTCACATTCCAATCTCTCTAATAAATACCTTCCTCTGCATTAAACCAAAGCAAGTCTAGCATTTCTAACTCACTTCTTGTGGGCAGCATTTTGGCCTATTTCAGCCAGTAAACCAATCGAAATGTTAGAGACTTTTCTAACTGCCCAAGCTGTGTTAAATGCAGAGTCTCTGTTTAGTGAGTTGATGTTAGCAAATGTAGCCTGATCCAGCTTCATGTTCTTTACACCAGTTATCTTTCTCCCTAATATTCACTGCTACACCTGTTCCCCAGATTTTTGCCTGTACAATTTAGAAAATTCAAATAGTTCTTTTGGAGTGTAGTACACCATTTCATTGATCATACTTTGCATTTCAAAAGAGCCAGTGTTGTTGTTGTTCAGTCACCCAGTCGTGCCTGACCTTTTGCAACCCCATGGACTGTAGCATGATTGGCCTCCCTGTTCCTCACCATCTGCTGAAGTTTGCCTAAATTTATGTCTGTTGCATCAGTGATGCTATACAGTCATCTCATCCTCTGATGCCCTCTCCTCCTTCTCCCCTCAGTCTTTCCCAGCATCAGATCTTTTCCAATGAGTTGGCTGTTTGCATCAGGTGAGCAAAATACTGGAGCTTCAGCTTTACCATCAGTCCTTCCAATGAGTACTCAGGGTTGATTTCCCTTAAGATTGACTGGTTTGATCTCCTTGTTGTCCAAGGGACTCTCAGGAGTCTTCTCCAGCACCACAGTTTGAAGGCATCAATTCTTTGGTGCTTTCCCTTCTTTATGTTCCAGCTCTCACAACTCTACGCAGGGCTGGGAAGACCATAGCCTTGACTATACGGACCTTTGTTGGCAGAGTAATGTCTCTGCATTTCAACACACTCTCTAGGCTTGTCATAGCTTTCCTGCCGAAAAGCAACTGTCTTCTGATTTCATGGCTGCAGTCACCATCTGCAGTGATTTTAGAGCCCAAGAAGAGGAAATCTGTCACTACTTCCACCTTTTCCCTTTCTAGGTGCCATGAAGTAATGGGACTGGATGCCATGATCTTAGTTTTAAGCTGGCTCTATCACTCTCTTCCTTTACCCTCATCAAGAGGCTGTTTAGTTCCTCTCTGCTTTCTGCCATTAGAGTGGTATCATCTGTGTATCTGAGGTTGTTTAGCCAATAGTGTAGTTCCAGTCTGAATGACAGCAAGTTCAAGACCCAAGAGAGTCAGTGTTTCAGCTCAAGGCTTAAGAAATGAAAATAATGGACTGATTCCATGTTAGAAAGAAATGAAAGGTGGACTTCGAAGAAAGGCAAATTGGGAAAATTTCTGCAGAGGTATAGTTGTCAAAACACAGCATTTGTTTCTCAAGACTAAATCAGTAAATTCACTTTTATAGAAAGTATTCAGAAGATGAAGACATATGCCTGGGATTTTTAAGATGGATGCTTATGTTCAGCTAGTCATTGTTTCCTCTAAAAAGCAACAAATATTTTTCCAGTAACATGTGCAAGACATACATTATGATGAGAGTAATGTGTTTTGCTTCATTATTGGCTTTCAAAGGCTTGAGGATTATAGCCTAGAGGATCATATAGAAATTCTGAGAAGATAAGTTATTACAGAGTCAAGAACAGGGGTTTTTGTGGTAGCCCAGTGGTTAAGACTCTGTGCTTCCAATTTAGGGGGCACAGGTTCAATCCCTGGTTGGAAAATAAGGTCCCACATGTTGTGCAGTGTGGCCAAATATATGTATGTATGTGTGTGTGTAAATATACATATGTGTATAAAATATGAAAAAGAACATGAGTGGAGGTAATAAGAGCAGTGCATTAGAGGATGAACTAGGATGATCTCTAAGATTCTTTCAAATTATAAGGGACTCTAGTTCTTAAAAATGATATAGGAATGCAAACAAGTTTGTTTTCTTTAATACCCTTAGCTCATTTCTTAATTCTCTATAAGTTGACACTTTAAGAAATATTTACATTTTAAACAAAACACTAATTTACTTATGATAGGATGTTGCATTTATAAAGCTACCTAATTCATCATTTAGGCACAATTCTGGTGTTATCTTAGAAAACTCATGTATTTCCTTTTCCAGACAAAAATATTTATGAGCCTTATTCTTCCTTTCAGGTTTAATAGTTTATAAAAGGTTAATTGAAAGAAAAGGCCTGGAAAGTGACTGAACTTGGAAAAAAAGAGTATTTCTTTACAACATTGGGTTATTCTATAAAGATTACTGCCTAAAAATGGAATATTTCTTCATTATTTAGGAGTTAGAGCTGACAAGTCCAATTAAAACCCATAAACTAAGATTGGGAATTGGATTCTGTGATATCTGTGATTCTGTGATATTGAAAATATTATACTTCTAGGTTAGAATAGTGGCATAATAAAGGCCTGATTTACCCTTCTCAACCTCTGATTGGAATTCTAAAAAAGAAAGAAAAATAAAACCTACATGACCATTGGAAAAATGAGGGTAAGAGTTTACTACAAGAAAAATGGGAATTGATAATCCCATGTTATTAAAAATTGATGAAGATGACTTAAGAAGCATGATAAAAATCTTCATCTTTTGAGCTGAAGCAGAAAGTTTTTCTGTAGAATAGTTGAGAGATTTTTGTGATCATCTCCAAGGCTTTAGCTGAGAGATAAAGAAAATCTAAGATCAAGTAGAGGATAAAAATTCTTGAAATTCTAGAAAACTCAAGAATTGGAAGTTGCCAAATGAAAAGACTTGTGGTGAGTAATTTCATAAAGTGAAAATATTGTTACAGAATTAAATGCACATTTTAGAAATTATTATAAAGATGGAAGATGATATTTTAAAAGGTAAAAACATAATTTGGGTCTGAAAGTGAAAAAGTGAAAGTGAAGTCACTCAGTCGTGTCTGACTCTGTCACTCCATGGATTGTAGCCCATGAGGCTCCTCCATCCATGGAATTTTCCAGGCAGGAGTACTGGAGTGGGTTGCCATTTCCTTCTCCAGGGGATCTTCCCCACCCAGGGATCGAACCTGGGTCTATATTGCTCAAATCAGTCAGCAGAAAAGAAAAGGAAGAGTAAGGTTTGAAACTTCATCTTATATACTGTGTAGACAAGAGTAGCTATTTCATTTTTTCACTTTATACTTAAAGAACATAGACTGACATGTGTTTCGAAATGTACTGCAAAGGTTAGTTTTTCCCTCTTTTGATAATTATATCCTTCTGGTATATACCATACCATTGAGTTTTTTATTTTGTCCTTGAGTTGTCCACTTTTTAGTTTTCCTTATGGAGACACTCTTTCCAACTGTTTAGAAACATACTCTGTACCCACCGTCTCCATATAGAACCTCATTTTACTTGAACTGGTCACTGATAATCGAACACAGATACTCCAGCAGTGTGCTACTCTGTATTCCTTTGCTATCTTATATTTTTATTCTCAACAATGGCCCAGAAGAGTTTGGGTAATTAAAGACTATTACAGTGTGGGAGGGGTAAATTAAACCTGTATGCTAAATAGGACTAGTCTGTGGGAAACAACACAGAAAGTATGAGTTTTTATAGGACCTTCCCATTGGCCTAGTCTGCTTCCTTACCTCAGGCATCTCAGCTCAGATCTGGGTGTTACTGACAACAAGAAGAGAATCTCAAATTGATTTTTCAAATATTTTCAAACATAGTAACTACAAAATTTTCTTAAAAAGTTTGTAAGTAAAATAACCAGGCAAATATAAATCAAGAAGACTGGAGTTGTAAATTTAATTTCAGACAAAATGCAATTCATAGCCCAAATATAATAAAGGACATACAAAGATATGTAATATAGTTATGAACATGTTTGCAGCCAACAATGTATTCTTAATATAAATAAAGCAAAAGCTGACAAAACTAGAGAAATAAACCAACAACAAATATAGATGGAGATTTTAACATATTCCTTTGAAAATTAAATAGTAAGAAAAAATAAGTAAAAATGTTTGAATAATATAAATAGAATAATTTTGTTTTTACATTTATGCTCAGCAAGAGAAAGTTCTTTCCAGTCACGTACATGAGATATTTATAAAATTTGACAAAATAATTCACAAAGAAAGCTTTAATACAGTCCCCAAATCAATTTCATGGAGACTGTATTGTTTTATCAAGCCCAATGCTGTTGAACTACCCTGGCTTGAAAAAGGAGCTGAAAAGAAGAATTGTGAAATTCTTAGAAGAGTGAAGCATGGCTCAGTCAGCTATATACTTGGGATATGTGTACTTTCTGTATATGTGTTATACTTCAGTTGGTATTTATTAAAAAACAAATAGAAATTATCCAAATTTAATGAGAGTAAAATTAAACCCCATTGGAGTTTGGTTGGAATTACATTAAACCTTGCAAATAATTTGGAAATGATAAACATCTTTAAAAAATAACATTCAACTGTATTTTGAAGAACTCAATATTTTAATAGAATAATTTTGTTTTTACATTTATGCTCAGCAAGAGAAAGTTCTTTCCAGTCACGTACATGAGATATTTATAAAATTTGACAAAATAATTCACAAAGAAAGCTTTAATACAGTCCCCAAATCAATTTCATGGAGACTGTATTGTTTTATCAAGCCCAATGCTGTTGAACTACCCTGGCTTGAAAAAGGAGCTGAAAAGAAGAATTGTGAAATTCTTAGAAGAGTGAAGCATGGCTCAGTCAGCTATATACTTGGGATATGTGTACTTTCTGTATATGTGTTATACTTCAGTTGGTATTTATTAAAAAACAAATAGAAATTATCCAAATTTAATGAGAGTAAAATTAAACCCCATTGGAGTTTGGTTGGAATTACATTAAACCTTGCAAATAATTTGGAAATGATAAACATCTTTAAAAAATAACATTCAACTGTATTTTGAAGAACTCAATATTTTAACTAAAAATAGCTATTATAAAAATTTGGTGTGTAGAAGTGATCTATCTAGAATAGTTTTCTTGGTAGTCATGCAGTATATATATACATATATTTTTGAGTTTTCTTGGTATTGAAGCATTTAAAAGTGTTTTGGCTAGTGAAGTTGTTTAGATAGACCATGGTACAGGTCAGTTCAATGCTGTAGCTTGTATTGATGCATCTGCACTCATAAATTATAGAAATGGCAAGCCAATATTAGCATTTTATTTACCTAATAAATTTGAGTAAAATTGCTAAGACTACATACTTTGTATCTAAAGACAAATACTTTATGCATTTCTTACATGGAATAATGTTGATTTGATGGTCAAGCAGATAACAGTGTGTAACTTTATTTTGCATATTCTACTACCATATATTTGAAGGCCATTTAAAATATTCTATTTGAAAAATGTCTATAGTTGGCATATCTGTTCTATGAGGCTTGCTTATTTCTTTACAGAGAGAAAATTTTTGAAAATGAGATAGAATGCATTACCTTATATAGTAACAATGCCAGAAACAACTAGGATAGTTTTTATAGACTAGGTAAGGAAATGAATGAATGGCTTATCTCTGTCACTTTTGAGAGTATAATTTTTTATGAATTCAGAAATATGTTCAGTCTATAGTCCTGATGATAATATAAAATTCCTATTATTACTATTATTATTCATAATAGTTTATGCATCATTGAGGGGATAATTGCACATTATTTATAGCTTTTTGAGTATCAAATTTGATTTGTAATTTCAGATAATGTAAATGTCTTAATTTTTAAATTAAGAAGAAGAATGTGACCTGTATATATTTCCCAGCACTGAAAATGTGCATGGTCTGTTCTTTCCAAATATCTATCTACACTCATAGTAACAAGGTTTTGAAGAGCTGTTATTACCAAGAGAGATACTAGCTGATCAAGAGGAAATTGCACATTATTTATAGCTTTTTGAGTATCAAATTTGATTTGTAATTTCAGATAATGTAAATGTCTTAATTTTTAAATTAAGAAGAAGAATGTGACCTGTATATATTTCCCAGCACTGAAAATGTGCATGGTCTGTTCTTTCCAAATATCTATCTACACTCATAGTAACAAGGTTTTGAAGAGCTGTTATTACCAAGAGAGATACTAGCTGATCAAGAGGATAGGATACATATAATTAGTATAATTTTAGTAATAAGTTTATCTGGTTTGCTGTTATTTATACAACTTTAAATCACCCCCACCTACACATCTTTTTCTTCTAAGATTAAATTCTCTTTTCAAAATATGTGACAAGCTTATATTATGCATCATGTCTTGCATTCATGAACTGAAGGAACAATGTTCATTCAATTTCTCTTAGTTTTTTTTTTTATATCTCTACTTTTAAGAATAGCTGTTTATATATAAAGTTTATTTTTCTTTGCTTAGAGTTTTCTGATGTTGATTATTTAACTGATTTATGATAAGTATACATGGTGCTTTTCATCTTTCCAAGTGATAGAGATGTTGCTGCAAGAAAATCACCTTGAAATCGCTGAAGTCACTGTTCCTGGATTGTCTGAAGAAAAGGGTCCTAATTTAAACATGGCATATATATCTGCTGTATGTCAGGCTTAATCCTCGTGGAAGGGACTGGGATTCTGGGTCCTTGATGTTACTATCACCGGAATCAGTCTAGACCCATTGCTGCTCTGGGGTGGCTCCTTGCACCTAGGACAGAGCTGCGTCTGTGAAATTAGTGTTTTGGAGTTAAGGATAAGTCCCTTAGGGCATGCTCAGAGGACCATGGTGCTCTGAACAGAGATAGGACCCTTCTGAAAAGAGTCATAGGAAAGCAATTTCATTAACATTAGAACCTTCCTTTTCTCAGACTCCCTAAATCTCAGGTTAAAAATAACCTGAAAATATCATCTTGAACTTTTCTTTTTTTTTATTATTTTCTTCAATTGTTACTGAACTTCCTAACAAGTGAAATTTGCCTAGGAGATGTTTAAACTGAAGCTCATTAAGTACATCAAGTGTATTTTTACTGTCAGTTAATTTTGCCCTTAGTCTGTTTTAAATTTGTTTTGAGAAAATAGGTATCTGCTCTATCAAGTTTGGGCTTCCCTGGTGGCTCAATGGTAGAGAATTCTCCTGCAATGCAGGAGATGTGGGTTGGATCCCTGAGTGGGAAAGTGGCAACCCACTCCAGTATTCTTGCTTAGGAAAGCCCATGGGCAGAGGAGCCTAGTGGGTCACAGCCCATGGTGGGTCAAGAGTCAGAGAGGACTCATCAACTAAACAACTATTGTATTTTGTCTTTAAACACTTAAATTGGAATTTTTATGACATTTAACGATGACTTGATTCTAATCCAGGAATATCTAATATGATATTTAAAAGAGAAACAGATGTGTTTTGATGAATCAGATCAGAAAAGAAGTGGGGTCATGGCTTCAAAGCATTGGTCCAAATGTTAATATTCCAGCCAACCAGAAGATGTCACTATTGTGTATAGAATGTATAAAAGAAGAAAGAAAAAATAAAGTCAATAACTTTTCTACAGTTCCGTTGTGCCTCTCCTAATCTTGCTAAATTTCCTCTAGAGCTCTTTGAAAGAAAACACTGGGGTGAAACATTGTCTTCAAGCTGACAGGCACCAAAAAATTACTACCTTTATTGGACAGGCATGCCAGTCAGTCATACTCCTACGTCTTTTCTTTGGAAAAAAGAAATTAAAGTACATTGGCAGAAAAATTCCACCTTAATTAATAATTTTGTGTGGGGCAAACTGGGAATTAATAACCACACACTAGATCTGTTTTACCTCTAGCAAAAGAATGTGTCTATCATAAATAATTTAGCACATGTTAATTAAGAAAACTCAAACTATTTTGAAAATGCCTATGATTAAAGTAATACTTCATTTAAAATAGAGAAAATAAGCTGCCAAATATACATTCCAATTTAAGATTAATGGATGTCACTAATAGATCACATTTTTAAACAATACATTTAGTCTGTTAGAGTTCTATTTTTAAAGAAAATGATATTGACATTTCTGTACCTGGTGTTATGAAAGACATTAAATAAGATGTTTACTTCAGTTCTCGCATAGTTACTTTACAGTTTAGACAAGGAACCATATTGGTGAGGTAGCTTCTTTGTGGGTAAAATAATCTTTGCTGGACATATTTACTCTGGGTGCAAACAGTGAGGGAAGACAGGAAGACATGAACTGGATCCCAGTTGCCTGCAAGGCTTAGTGGTCTGAACAGCTGGACTTATTTCGGGTCACTGGCAAGTTTGACAGGATGGATATCAACGGAACAACAACTAGACAACATCAGGAATGTTTTCCACTGAGTTATTTTCATAGAATATTTTCTTGTTTTACCCTTCTTTTCATTTAGCCCCAAGTTGAAGTCTACCTTAAATACATGTAATTATGCATTGAGACATAGTAACTGACTTGATTGAAATTAGAAAGTATCCCTTTTTTTCTGGTTTAGGTAGTACCATAAAAGTGACTAACTAAAAAAAAGCTTTTGAAAAGAATGATAGCAAGCTCTAGTTTTGACATGAGTCTGAGTGAACTCCGGGAGATGGTGATGGACAGGGAGGCCTGGCCTGCTGCGGTTCATGGGGTTGCAAAGAGTCGGATACGACTGAGGGACTGGACTGAACTGAGCTGAACGTCTATCAGGGAAACCAAGGCTTCCCTGGCGGCTCAGACTGTAAAGAATCTGCCTGGAATGCAGGAGACCTGGGTTTGATCCCTGGGCTGGGAAGATCCCCTGGAGGAGGATATGGCAACCCACTCCAGTATTCTTGCCTGGAGAATCCCAGGGACAGAGAAGCCTGGCAGGCTACAGGTTGGGGGACTGCAAAGAGTCGGACGTTACTGAGCGACTAAGCGCAGCACACAATGCCTATCAAGTGCTTACTATGCATCAGGTATTATTACATGTAATTTGCATGCAGTACCTCCTCTTAATAAATTTGTGAGGTGAAACACAGAGAGGGTCAGTAAATTATCCAATGTTACTATACTAAAGAGAGGCAGAGTGGAGTTCCAAACCCTGACTGTGTAGCATCAGAGACCAGTTTTAACCACACTAATCTGTATTACTTCTCTGAAATATTTGTAACACACCATTTAGCTGAGGTTATCTCTTTTGTAAAATTTGTTGTTGCAATTTTCTGCTGATAACAAGTGGGAAGAGGTTTTCATGATCCACCCTAACCTACTAACATAGATGAAAGAAAATGATCCTATTAAAATCTAGGCACTGGTTTTATTTTTTTATTCATCTTCAGTTCAATTCAGTCACTCAGTCGTGTCCGACTCTTTGTGACCCCATGAATCGCAGCACGCCAGGCCTCCCTGTCCATCACCAACTCCCGGAGTTCACTCAGACTCATGTTTATCGAGTCCGTGATGCCATCCAGCCATCTCATCCTCTGTCGTCCCCTTCTGCTCCTGCCCCCAATCCCTCCCAGCATCAGAGTCTTTTCCAGTGAGTCAACTCTTCTCATGAGCTGGCCAAAGTACTTGAGTTTCAGCTTTAGCATCATTCCTTCCAAAGAAATCCCAGGGCTGATCTCCTTCAGAATGGACTGGTTGGATCTCCTTGCAGTCCAAGGGACTCTGTATTCATCTTAACCTATCTTAATATTTAGAAGAGCCAGAGAAGTGAATCTTCCTTCAGTGAATACTATTTTTATTCTTAAAAAGAAGGAAACTTTTAGTGAGGGGTCATTACAAACCAAAGGTCTTTGAATTGTGATCTCATTATTTAAGAAGCAAAAGAATTGGAGCTATTTTCTTTTCTAGCTTTGTGAACAACAGCACGCATTTGAAAGGGTGCGATTAGGGTGAATATTTTAGCCCGAGAGAATTGCAAAATACATTGACCCATGTATGCCTACAGTATCTGATCTGACACTTAATATAACAAATAGACAATTTATCAGTTTAAAGCCAAACTTAAAACAGGGTGCATTCTAAATGTATTTCTTCAAATATTTTTTTATTGTAAAAGAGGAAACACCTTAAGATAAATGTCTGTGCTAATTTTTTTATGGCTTATTGACTCTTATAAGCATTTGAGAATCTTTTGAGATTTCTTAATTGAGATTAGAGGTGATTAGTTATTTTATTACCTCTAGGCCAATGGGATAGAGTTTGTATTGATATGTAAAATAGAAGTTTCCAGATAATAAGATCCCTCAGTTCAGTTCAGTCGCTCAGTTGTGTCCGACTCTTTGCGACCCCGTGAATCGCAGCACGCCAGGCCTCCTTGTTCATTACCATCTCTTGGAGTTCACTCAGACTCACATCCATTGAGTCAGTGATGCCATCCAGCCATCTCATCCTCGATCGTCCCCTTCTCCTCCTGCCCCCAATGCCTCCCAGCATCAGAGTCTTTTCCAATGAGTCAACTTTTCACACGAGGTGGCCAAAGTACTGGAGTTTCAGCTTTAGCATCCCTACGCAGTTCATTTGAGCCATTTAGTTTATTTCTCTTTTTTATTGAGATATACTTGACATGTAACATTGTATAAGTTTACGCCTACAATGTTGATTTAACACATTTATAAATTATACTATGCTTACCAGGGTAGTGTTAGCCAGCACTAACTCTATTATATCAAAATTATCTCATTTTTGTGATGAGAACATTTAAAATTTAATCTCAACAAGTCTGAAATGTAATACAGTATTGTTGACTAAAATCACTATGCTATGCATTAGGTCTCCAGAATTTGTTTATCTTCACTGACACTGGGAAGTTGTTTCTCCAACATCTCCCTGTTCCCCGGGCCTCCAGCCTCTGGTTGACACCATTCTCTCTTGGTTTCTTTGAGCTTGGGTTTTTTAGATTCCACATATACTGTTAACTCTTGGACAACACAGGGGTTAGGGGGATGACCTTCTGCTCAGTCAGAGTTTTGCATATAACTGACTCTACTCAGCGTCCGTGGTTTCCCACTGGCAAATCCAGCCAACCATGGATGGTAAAGTCCTGCAGTGTTTATTCTTGAAAAAAAAAAAATTTAAGTGGATCTGCACAGTTCAAACCCATGTAAGGGCCAACTGTAAATGATATGATATAGCAATTGTCTTTTCTTTCTGATACTTCCTTTAGCATAAAGCCCTCAAGTGTTCATTCATGGTGTTGCAAATGGCAGAGTTTCCTTCTCCCTTATGGCTGAATAATATTCCACTTGAGTGTCTGTGTGTCTCTATGTATTTCACATCTGCTTTATCCATTCATTTGTGGATGAACATAGGTTGTTTCCACATCTTGGCTGTTGGCAATAAACATGGGAGTGCAGACATCTTTTCCATACCTTGTTTTTATTTCTTCTGGATATATACCAAGAGTGGGATTGCTGGATCATATAATAGTTCTATTTTAATTTTTTGAGGAACTTCCATACTATTTTCCATAGTGATAGAACCAATTTATGTTCCCACCAACAGTGCACAAGAGTGTCTTCTTCTCCACATCTTCTCTGATGCTTGTCATCTCTTGTCTTTCTGATAGTCATTCTAACAGGTATGAGATGATGTTACATTGTGGTTTTGATTTGCCTTTGCCTGATGAGTTAGTGAGGCTGTATGCACTGATCCATAGCTCAGCAAGTAGAGTGAAGTGTATGTGTGAGCCATTTGGCATGTGTGAGGCATTTGTTCTAATCATGTATAAAGCCTCAGAGTTGGGCAGGGAAATCCCATCAGAATTCCTTAATTCTTATGAAATTTATGCAGTGAGGGATTAATCCATTTTAAATAAATAGATCAATGTAACAAATATTTATTAGTCATTTTAATATCAAGTCAGTAACTTAGTGAGGGATATATGACAGGAAAAGTCCTGTTCCTATAAACTGGAGTAGAGGAGAAGGGATTGTGCTTATTTCTGCCTTGTAAATTTACTGAGTATATAATTCCTCTTAAGCAGATAATCTTGGCTAAAGAGTCTGGTTAAGGAAATGGCAATCCACTCCAGTATTCTTGCCTGGAGAATCCCACGGACGGAGAAGCCTAGTAGGTTACAGTCCACGGGGTCGCAAAGAGTTGGACATGACTGAGCGACTGAACTGAACTGACTGGGGAAACAAGTCACAGCTCTATATTTATATGCCCATAGATCTGTGAGGTTTCTCAGGAGATAGGTAAGATGGTATGGTATTCCCATCTCTTTAAGGACTTTTCACAGTTTGTTTTTCCACAGAGCTTTCTCAATCTGAGAAAGGAGTATGACAGGGCTGTCTGCTGTCATCATGTTTATTTAACCTATACACGGAGCACATCATGAGAAATTCTGGGCTGGATGAGTTACAGGCTGAAATGAAGATAGGCGGGAGAAACAGCAAAAACCTCAGATATGTGGATGATGCCTCTCTAATGGCAGAAAGCAGAGAGGAACTAAAGAGCCTCATGATAAGGGTGAAGGAGGAGAGTGAAAGAGCCAGCTTAAAACTAAATATTAAAAAAACTAAGATCATGGCATCCAGTCTCATTACTTCATGGCAAATAGAAGGGGAAAGGGTGGAAGTAGTGACAGATTTCCTCTTCTTGGGCTCTAAAGTCATCACAGATAGAGACTGGAACCATGAAATCAGAAGACAATTGCTTCTCGGCAGGAAAGCTATGACAAGCCTAGACAGTGCATTGAAACCAGAGACATTACTCTGCCAACAAAGGTCCGTATAGTCAAGGCTATGGTCTTCCCAGGGGTTGTGTACAGTTGTGAGAGCTGGAGCATAAAGAAGGGAAAGTAACAAAGAATTGATGCCTTTGAACTGTGGTGCTGGAGAAGACTCCTGAGAGTCTCTTGGGCAGCAAGGAGATCAAACCAGTCAATTTTAAGGGAAATCAACCCTGAGTTCTCATTGGAAGGACTGATGGTGAAGCTGAAGCTCCAGTATTTTGCTCACCAGATATGAACAGTTGAATTATTGGAAAATTCCCTGATGCTGGAAAAGATTGAGGACAGAAGGAGAAGAGGACATCAGAGGATAAGATGGCTGTATGGCATCACCAATGCAATAGACACAAACTTGGGCAAACTTCAGGAGATGGTGAAGGACAGAGTAGTTGGCATGCTGCAGTCCATGGGGTCACAAAGAGTTAGAAACAACTGTGTGACTGAACAACAACATATTTGTAAGAGTATAATTAATAATCTAGGGAAAAGAAGATAAAGCTAGAGTTGTATAATAAGATCCATATGCATTCAAGGTGAGTGAGAGCTTGCTGTAGACTGAGGAGACCAGGGAAAACTTCATGGGAGATATGGAGCCATAGTCGGCACTTAGAAAATTGGTAAGGTTTCAGTTCTGTTCAGTTCAGTGGCTCAGTCGTGTCTGACTCTGTGACCCCATGTACTGCAGTATGCCAGACCTCCCTCTCCATCACCAACTCCTGGAGTTTACCCAAATTTGTGTTCATTGAGTCGGTGATGCCGTCCAAACATCTCATCCTCTGTTGTCCCCTTCTCCTTCTGCCTTCAATCTTTACCAGCATCAGGGTCTTTTCAAATGAGTCAGTTCTTTGCATTAGGTGGTCAAAGTATTGGAGTTTCAGCTTCAACATCAGGCCTTTCAATGAACACCCAGGATTGATCTCCTTTAGGATGGACTGGTTGGATCTCCTTGCCATCCAAGGGACTCTCAAGAGTCTCCTCCAACACCACAGTTCAAAGGCATCAATTCTTTGTGCTCAGTTTTCTTTATAGTCCAACTCTCAAATCCATACATGACCACTGGAAAAACCATTGTTTTGATTAGATGGACCTTTTTGGCATAGTAATGACTCTGCTTTTTAATATCCTGTATAGGTTGCTGATAACTTTTCTTCCAAGGAGTAAGTGTCTTTTAATTTCATGGCTGCAGTCACTATCTGCAGTGACTTTCGAGACCCCCAAAATAAAGTCTGTCACTGTTTCCACTGTTTCCCCATCTATTTGCCAGGAAGTTATGGGAGTAGCCACAGTGCAGCGCAAGAGTAGCTGAGAGGAGATATCCCACGACCAAGGTGAGGAGCAGTGGCCGAGAGGAAATACCCCATGTCCAAGGTCAGGAGCAGAACTTGTGAGGAGATACCCCACATCCAAGGTAAGGAGCTGTGGCTGCACTTTGCTGGAACAGACATGAAGAGATACCCCATGTGCAAGATAAGAGAAACCCAAGTAAGATGATGGGCACTCAGAGAGGGCATCAGAGGGCAGGAAGACTGAAACCATAATCACAGAAAACTAGCCAATCTGATCACTTGGACCACAACCTTGTCTAACTTAATGAAACTAAGCCATGCCATGTGGGGCCACTCAAGACAGCCGGGTCATGGTGGAGAGGTCTGGCAGAATGTGGTCCACTGGAGAAGGGAATGGCAAACCACTTCAGTGTTCTTGCCTTGAGAAGCCCAGGAACAGTATGACTAGGCAAAAAGATAGGACACTGAACAATGAACTCCCCAGGTCGGTTCAGTTCAGGTCAGTTCAGTTCAGTTGCTCAGTTGTGTCCGACTCTTTGCAACCCCATGAATCGCAGCACGCCAGGCCTCCCTGTTCATCATCATCTCTTGGAGTTCACGCAGACTCAAGTCCATCGAGTCCATGATGCCATCCAACCATCTCATCCTCGGTCGTCCCCTTCTCCTTCTGCCCCCAATCCCTCCCAGCTTCAGAGTCTTTTCCAATCAGTCAACTCTTTGCATGAGGTGGCCAAAGTACTGGAGTTTCAGCTTTAGCATCATTCCTTCCAAAGAAATCCCAGGGTTGATCTCCTTCAGAATGGACTGGTTGAATCTCCTTGCGGTCCAAGGGACTCTCAAGAGTCTTCTCCAACACCACAGTTCAAAAGCATCAATTTTTCAGCATTCAGCCTTCTTCACAGTCCAACTCTCACATCCATACATGACCACAGGAAAAACCATAGCCTTGACTAGACGGACCTTAGTCAGCAAAGTAATGTCTCTGCTTTTGAATATGCTATCTAGGTTGGACATAACTTTTCTTCCAAGGAGTAAGTGTCTTTTAATTTCATGGCTGCAGTCACTATCTGCAGTGACTTTCGAGACCCCCAAAATAAAGTCTGTCACTGTTTCCACTGTTTCCCCATCTATTTGCCAGGAAGTTATGGGAGTAGCCACAGTGCAGCGCAAGAGTAGCTGAGAGGAGATATCCCACGACCAAGGTNGCTATCTAGGTTGGACATAACTTTTCTTCCAAGGAGTAAGTGTCTTTTAATTTCATGGCTGCAATCACCATCTGCAGTGATTTTGGAGCCCAAAAAAGCAAAGTCTGACACTGTTTCCACTGTTTCCCCATTTATTTCCCAAGAAGTGATGGGACCAGATGCCATGATCTTCGTTTTCTGAATGTTGAGCTTTAAGCCAACTTTTTCACTCTCCACTTTCACTTTCATCAAAAGGCTTTTTAGTTCCTCTTCACTTTCTGCCATAAGGGTGGTGTCATCTGCATATCTGAGGTTATTGATATTTCTCCAGGCAATTTTGATTCCAGCTTGTATTTCTTCCAGTCCAGCATTTCTCATGATGTACTCTGCATAGAAGTTAAACAAGCAGGGTGACAATATGCAGCCTTGACGTACTTCTTTTCCTATTTGGAACCAGTCTGTTGTTCCATGTCCAGCTCTAACTGTTGGTTTCTGACCTGCATACAGATTTCTCAAGAGGCAGGTTAGGTGGTCTGGTATTCCCATCCCTTTCAGAATTTTCCACAGTTTATTGTGATCCACACAGTCAAAGGCTTTGGCATAGTCAATAAAGCAGAAATAGATGTTTTTCTAGAACTCTCTTGCTTTTTCAATGATCCAGCGGATGTTGGCAATTTGATCTCTGGTTCCTCTGCCTTTTCGAAAACCAGCTTGAACATCAGGAAGTTCATGGTTCATATATTGCTGAAGCCTGGCTTGGAGAATTTTGAGCATTACTTTACTAGCATGTGAGATGAGTGCAATTGTGCAGTAGTTTGAGCATTCTTTGGCATTGCCTTTCTTGGGGATTGGAATGAAAACTGCCTGCATACCTCTTGTCAATAGCCCCACTCCTCAGATGCACTGACTTTCAATGTTTAAGCTATTTCTTCTGGTATTTATTTCTGTACTTGTAAATAACTTGCTTATATTAGTATGTATTAGTTCAATAATTTTAGGTAATATCTATTCATTTTTATATTTTAGAAGATGAGGATTTCCTGCTCTTATACTTCTCTTTATCTCTTTCTTTACTGTTAATCTCAATTTTTGTTAAATCCATATTCAGTACTTACATTATTATACATGTATGCTGCTGCTGCTACTGCTGCTGCTAAGTCACTTCAGTCATGTCCGATTCTGTGCGACCCCATAGACGGCAGCCCACCAGGCTCCGCCGTCCCTGGGATTCTCCAGACAAGAACACTGGAGTGGGTTGCCATTTCCTTCTCCAATGCATGAAAGTGACAAGTGAAAGTGAAGTCACTCAGTCATGTCTGACCCTCAGCGACCCCATGGACTGCAGCCCACAAGGATCCTCCGTCCATGGGATTTTCCAGGCAAGAGTACTGGAGTAGGGTGCCATTCCCTTCTCCATTATACCTGTATAAATAACATTTATTACTATTCATTGGAGTATTATATTGGTAGTATACTAGTAAAAATTGAGTCATATGTTATTCTTGTTTCCCTTGTTGTAAAAAGTTTTTTCCTAGAAATAATAATTATTTTGGTTTTTATTATTTAAATTTTTAAAATCTATTCTTAAAGTTATAGGTAATAATAGATCAGATGATGAAATCCTACTGACATCTTAGAACTTTAGGGTAAAACTGATAAGACAAAAAGTTGTAGGGGTAAAGCACATGTAGCACTTTTAAGTTTATAAAATCATTTGCATAACTATAAGGTGAAGACTCAGGATCTGAGAGAGAGAGCCGTGTTCTTTTACTGATCTCAGATCCCACATAAGTCGATAGTATAATTCAGTTGTTAAAATACAATCTTAGGCTATATTAACTAAAATATACTCTCCAGAACAGATGGTAATTCTAGTCTATCCATGTTACATAAGCAATCTATTCTGGTTCCACATTTTAAGAAATGCAAAATTCACAAAACAATAACCAGCATACATCAGCCAGTGTTATAAGAATCTGAAGAATACGTCCTATGAGAAATAGTTGAAGGAAATTTGAGAAGACATTTAACCTGGAAATGTCTTAGGGAGAAGTTACAATTGCCTTCAAATATTTGAAAAGCTATTGTGTAAAAAGTGAGATAGATTTATGCTCCCTGAGTGCGGGCAGATGTAGGACCACAGGTGAACATCAGAGAGGCGGACTCAGGCAGGGAGCACAGAACTTTCTAACAGCTGGATCTACTCACATCTGCGGTGGCCCCTGCCTTTCCCTTCCAGCATCCAATTTCCTCTTTGCTTTCCTGGTGATAGCACTTTATGCTGGACCCTTGGTTGACCACCTGAAGGTTCATTTTCTACTCTTCCTTGGTATGGCTTTGAAATTAGGTTCACGCCAGTGGGATGTAAACAGAAATGATCCACTTGCTAATACACTTAATAGAAAAGGAGGAGTCCCTCTTCCCGGGCTTCCCAGGTGGCTTAGTGGTTGAGAATGCACCAGCCAATGCAGGAAACAGGTTTAATCCCCAGGTTGGAAAGACCCCCTGGAGGAGGAAATGGTAATACCGTACCGGAGTATGGTATTCTTGCCTAGAGAATCCCACTGACAGAGGAACCTGGTGGGCTCAGTCCATGGGGTTGCAAAGAGTTGGACCCAACTGAGCATGCAGGCATGCATGCACACCTTCCTCCTTTCACTCTCACTCTCCCTACAGTCTGGAATGTGGTCATGAGAAATCTTTGATCCTCTGGGCAAACCTAGAAACTGCAAAGCAACCAGATGGAAGGAACTTGAGTTCCCAGTACCAATATCCAACTCTCCTCTCTCGGTTTGAACTACACAAACTGTTAACTAAGAGAGAAACTATCCAGTTAAATTTTCTGCCTGGTTAAGCCACATGTTTGGATCTTTGTGATACTGGTTGTAAACTGTATTTTAAAATAATGGAGATGTCTTCCAAATACTGGTCTAGGAGGTCATCCTTGACTCCTCCCTTCCTTTCATTCCACTGTTTTTTCCAACACCCAAGAAATTAAGTCATTTCTGACATTATCTGAAGTTGACATCAGATCCCACAGCTTAAGGGCTCAGCCCTAAAGACTGTCCCTTCTGCTCCCTGTAGACGCTCATCACAAGTCCGGGCTATTACTTGTACTTCTGACCTATGGGCTATAGACGGGAGATTCCCACAAACCTCTCCTTAGGTTCAGTGAATTTGCTAGAGTGCTTCACAGAACTCAGAGAAACATTTGCTTGCGTTTACCCAAAGAGTCGGACACAACTGAGCGACTGAACTGAACTGAGCTGAACCAGTTTATTGTAAAAGATGTTATGAAGGACAAAAGGACACAAGGACACACTGGACGCCTGGCAGTCCAGCGGCCAGGACTCCGAGCTGTCACTGCCAAGGGACCAGGTTCAGTCCCCAGTCGGGGAACAAACATGCTCTTCCAAAATGAAAAAAAGGATCTAGATGTAATAGACGTACAACCTGATGGAAGAAAGAAATGCTTAGGGCAAGGTATGGGGAAAGTGGTGTGGCGTTCCCATGCTCTCTCTGAGCACGCCACCCTCCCAGCACCTCCATGTTTTCACCAACTCAGAAGCTCTCTGATCCCTGTGCTTTTGTGTTTTTATGGAGCCTTCATTACATAGACATGATTGATTAAATCATTGGCCTTAGGTGATTAAACTCATAAAATCAGGCATGACCAAAAGGGGCTTGTTACAAATAACAAGACATTCCTCTGACCTTTCTGGCTCTGGAGCTGTTTCAGGAGCCAAGGACAAATGACCAACTACTGCAGCAAAAGATGCTCCCATTACTTTTCCAGCATGGGAAATTCCTAGGGTTCTGAGAGCTACGTGCCAGGAATAGAGATGAAGACCAAACATACACTTCTTCTTTTAAATCACAATATCCCACTTATTTCTATACGCTCTAAGCCCAACCAGACAATCTTATACATACCATTTTATACAATTGCCTCTTAAATCAGTTAAGAGATGAAAGAACACAAAGACATTTACACTGTCTTTTTAAATTACATTATTATCTTTACTGGTGCTCTTTGTTTTTACAATGTGGATTTGAATTGTTTCTTGGGGTCACTTGCGTTAATTCTGAAGAAATCCCTTGGTTATGTCTTTTTTTTTTTTTTTTTTTTTTTATTATTCCTGAATCCAAAGAGGAGAAAGTCTGATGGGGAAAAATGTGGTTTCCTGCAATAATGAACAACAAAGAGAAAAATGGAGAAGTAGGTAAAATCAAACAGGCAAATGCCTAGCCAGCTATGCTAAAGCATTTGTACAGTTGCATTACTAGAAACTTGAATAAGCCTGCCTTACTGAGTCATTGAATTTCACCTGTTTCAACTATATTGCCAGATATGGGTCTTGGTGTTTTTAAGTGTACTTTATTATGTAATGGTTAAGAACTCAGGCTTTAAAACAAAACAAAGCAAAGAAAATCATACATGCACACACAAAAACAGAACTTGGGCTTTTCATCAGATAGAGATGAATTCAATCTTGAATATGCCACCTACGAAGACTGTGACTTTGGGAAAGTTACTTAAACCTCCACAAATCTTATTTACCCAACTACAAAACAGAGTATATACCACATAGAGTTGTTTCACAATTACATGAGAAATGCATGTAAAGTGTTTAGCCTTCCACACAAATGCTCAGTAAATGTATGGACGTGCTCAGTCAGTCACGTCCAACCCTTCGTGATTTCATGAACTGTAGTCTGCCAGGCTCTTCTGTCCATGGAGTTTTCCAAGCAAGATTACTAGAGTGGGCTGTCATTTCCTGTGCCTGGTCATCTTCCCAACCCAGGGAAAGCAAGCTTTAAAATCCTAGTAAGGGAATTCCCTGGTGGTCCAGTGGTTAGGACATTGCAATTCCACTGCTAGGGGCTAGGGTTCCACTCCTGGTCAGAAAACTGGGATCTCATATGCTGCACAATGTGGTCAGGGGAAAAAATAGTAATATTGGACTTGACGTTTATTTAAAACTTTATTTATCAGAGTATAGTTGATTTATAATGTTGTATTAGTTTCATACACATATATTCATTCTGTTTTAGATTCTTTTCCCATATAGGCTATTACAGAATATTGAGCAGAGTTCCATGTGCTATACAGTAAATCCTTATTAATTATCTAAATATATATATACATATAGCAGTGTGTATATATTAATCCCAATCTCCTAATTTATCCTCCTCCCACCCTTTGCCTTTGGTAACCATAAGTTTGTCTTCTGTATCTGGGATTCTATTTCTGTTTTGTCAGTAAGTCCACTTGTACCACTTTTTTTGATTCCACATGTAAGCGATATCATATGATATTTGTCTTTCTCTGACTTATTTCACTTAGTGTTGAAGAGGAAAAGTTAACCTTTTACATAGCTCCTTCTTCTTCTGCCTCTGTAACTCAGCTGGCCCCTTACACAGTCTAGATCACGTAGGACTCAGAAAGTGGGGACTTGCAATACTAGGAACTGAAGTTTATCTCACTCACGCTTGTCCTGCTCTTTGCAATCACCCAGCCCCTACAAACCTGCTTAATTACACCTGTCCAGGCCAGACTTCCCCCTGCCCATCTTGACTGCTGTTCCCGTGAGGGATACCCCTTAGTTTAAACCAGCCTATTAACAGTTAGAGCTGCCCACTACAGTCTGTCTATGAAAACTCTGTGATCCCCTTGTTCGGGGCTCAGAGCTGGGAGTGCTAACTCCTCTGGGCCCAGCAGTGTAATGAACCTGAGTTCTCCGGGCATGGTGCTTGGTTTCTCAAGTGCTGGTTTCCGCGACGGTGTAACGTCTAGGTTCACCATGTCACTGCAAGCGGCGTTATTTCATTCTTGTATAGCTGAGCAAAGGTTCCACTGTATATATGGACCACATCTTCTCCATCAATTCATCTGTTAATGGACATTTAGTTTGCTTCCCTGTCTTGGCTAAATCTAGCTGCAATGAACACTGGGGTACATATATCTTTTTAAAGTATGGTTTTCTCAGGATGGACTTAGGGTTTCACTGTGATGGGAAATAGATCTCAAATTTATGTTTAAAATTCTTTACCTGTTTATCTTTCTTTCCCTTCTTGGCTGCACTGGGTCTTTGCTGCCGCACCTGGGCTTCCTCTAGTTGCAGTGAGCAAGGGCTGCTCTTCACTGCAGTGCACGGTTTCTCATTACAGTGGCTTCTCTTGTTGCAGGGCGTGGGCCCTAGAGAGCTCAGACCTCAGTAGTTGCTGTTGGTGGGCTCTAGAGTGCCAGCTCAGTAGCTGAGATGCACAGGTTTCGTTGGCCCACAGCATGTGGGATCGTCCCGGACCAAGGATGGAACCCATGTCCCCTGTATCGGCAGGAAGACTTTTAACCACTGCACCTCCAGGGAAGCCTTCACATTTATTTTTATATTGTAAACGATTGTATAACTGTTACGTTACTTTCAAGGTTTAAAAATTGTGTTCCATTTTCTGAGTTTGAAAAGTTATGTTCAAGCTTTACACAAGAGATGTAGGAAGCATTTTATCCTTTAAAAATTAGAAACTTCAGATGGACTCCCCGTGCATCACATCTTTCTGCCTGGGAGTTATTTCTAAGGTGCCATGAAGGCAGCCAGATTTTGCAGTCCAGGTCAGTTCAGCCTCTCAGTCATGTCCGACTCTTTGTGACCCCACGGACTGCAGCACACCAGGCCTCCCTGTCCATCACCAGCTCTCAAAGTTTACTCAAACTCATGTCCATCAAGTCGGTGATGCCATCCAGCCATCTTGTCCTCTGTCGTCCCCTTCTCCTCCCGCCTTCAATCTTTCCCAGCATCGGGGTCTTTTCCAACGAGTTGGCTCTTCGTATCAGGTGGCCAAAGTATTGGAGCTTCAGCTTCAGCATCAGTCCTTCCAATAAATATTCAGACTGATTTCCTTAAGGATGGACTGGTTGGATCTCCTTGCAGTCCAAGGGACTCTCAAGAGTATTCTCCAACACCTCAGTTCAAAAGCTTCAATTCTTTGGTGCTCAGCTTTCTTTATAGTCCAGCTCTCACATCCATACATGACTACTGGAAAAATCATAGCTTTGATTGGGTGGTAGGCAAAGTAATGTCTCTGCTTTTTAATATGCTGTCTAGCTTGGTCATAACTTTTCTTCCAAGGAGTAAGCGTCTTTTAATTTCATGGCTACAGTCACCATCTGCAGTGATTTTGGAGCCCCTGCCCAAATAAAGTCTGTCACTGTTTCCATTGCTTCACCATTTGCCATGAAGTGATGGAACCAGATGCCATGATCTTAGTTTTCTGAATGTTGAACTTTAAGCCAACTTTTTCACTCTCCTCTTTCACTTTCAAGAGGCTCTTTAGTTCTTCTTCACTTTCTGCCATAAGGGTGGTGTCATCTGCATATCTGAGGTTATTGATATTTCTCCCTGCAATCTTGATTCCAGCTTGTGCTTCCTCTAGCCCAGCATTTCTCATGATGTACTCTGCATATAAGTTAAATAAGCAGAATGGAGCTTTAGAGAGCAGCAAGTCATGCAGAGAAAGAGCTCCAGAAATTAGCTTAGGGTAACCTTGAGTCTTTGGCTAAATACAAAGTTAAATATGTACATTGCAAGACTAATGTAGGCCTGGCAGAAAATAGCTACTAGGGGATCAGTGAGATCATCTGAGGTTTTGGTAGTCACACAGTACTGGAAAATATTGGAATTCTAACCAACCAGAATATAGAAATCTTCCTGAACAACCCTAGTGTTGCTCAGCAACTCTTAAGACCACAGTAAACTCATGCCTTAGAGTAAAACTATTCTTGCCCAGAGTTAGATCCATTTTAATAAAACTTAAAAATAAGTCTGAACAAGAAAAAGTAGACCCCTCAACAGATGAATAACCTGTCAGAACAGAAATTTCAAGACTTTTTGAAAAAAGAAAGCAAAATCTACCTTCCAAAAAAGGAAGAATTTACAGTGCACAACAGACAATCAGAAATAACTCAGCATATGAAAAAGAAGAAAAATATAACACATAGCTGGAAGGAAAAAAGTCCATAGAAAAAGAGATGATGGAATTAGCAAAGACTTTAAAAAGAGTTTTTATAAGTATGTTAGAAAATTTAAATGAAAAATGAATATAATGAGTATGATAGACTGAAAAATAGCTTCCCCAAAGATTTTGCATCCTAATCCTGAATCCTGTGAATATTACCTTATGAGGCAGTTTTTATGGATGTGATTAAGAATCTTGAGATGGGAGTTATGTGTGTGTGTATGTGTGTGTGTGTGTGTGTGAGTTGCTGAGTCATGTCTGACTCTTTGCAATCTCATGTACTGTAGTCCACCAGGTTCCTCTGTCCACAGAATTTTGGAGGCAAGAATACTGGGGCAGGTTGCCATTTCCTACTCCCAGAGGATCTTCCCAACCTAGGGATGCAACCTGCATCTTTTGAAACTCCTGCATTTGCAGGTGGGTTCTTTACCACCGAGATACCAGGGAAGCCCCTATGATCTTAGCCAAAAGGAGTTTATCTAAGTGGGCCTGAAGCACAATCACATGTACCCTTACAAGAGGAAGGCAGGAGATTTACACCTCCCCTTCAAACACACACAGAGGAGAAGCCAGAGCAGGGGGAGATTTGAAGGTGTGGGCCCTAAAGACTAGAGTGATATGACCACAAGCCTAGAAATTTTGGTAGTCACCAGAAGCTGGAAGAGGCATGCGACAGATTCTCTCTAGAATCTTAAAGAGGGTGACCCCCTTGACACTTTGATTTCAGTAATACTGATTTCAGACTTTTGGCCTCCTGAACAGTGAAGGAAAACCTTTTCTGTTGTTTATAGAGACCCATTATATGCTGTCATATATATGCCATATAAACCACATACATGGCATCACCGACTCAATGGACATGAGTCTGAGCAAGCTCCAGGAGATGGTGAAGGACAGGGAAGCCTAGTGTGATGCAGTCCATGGGGTCACAAAAAGTCCGACACGAAGGCGGAACTGAACAACAATAGGAACCCAGTGTGTAGTAATTTGTCATGGCAACTGTGGGAAGCCAATACAAGGAGGGAATACAGAGGGAGCTCAACAGAGAAACGAGAATTATTTTTTAAAAGCAAATGAAAATAATAGTGAAACAACAATGAAAAATACAATATTTAAAATGAAAATAATCACTGGATTTTTCCATATTTACATAATATTGGATACTTTAGGGGGAAAAGATTGGTAGTCTGAAAGATGGGGCAATGAAAATTAAACAAACTACACATAAAGAGATAAAAAGAGTGAAAATAAAATGAACAGAACCTTGGTGTTTCATTATGAGACAACATCAGGTGGTCTAAATATTTAAACAAGAAACAATACTCAGTTTGTGCATATACTTTTAGGGGAAAAAAGGAAAGAGCACTTACCACTTCATTTTACAAGGCCAGAATTATCCTGTTATCAAAATAAGACAAGGACATTATAGTAAGAGGTAATTATAGATAAGTAACCTTCCTAGGGCTTCCCAGGTGGCTCAGTGGTAAAGAACCCACATGTCAATGCAGGAGATGCAGGAGACTCAGTTTCAATCCCCGGGTTGGGAAGATCCCTTGCAGAAGGAAATGGCAACCCACTCCAGTATTCTTGCCTGGGAAATCCCATGGACAGAGGAGCCTGGTGGGCTACAGTCCAGGGGGTTACAAAAGAGTCCAACACGGCTTAGCAATTAAACATCAATAACAACCTTCATAGACATAAAAGAAAAAGTATTTAACAAAATGTTAGCATACTGAATTCAGCAATGTATGGAATATAAGGATAGTACATCATGGTCAACAGTTTGTAGGCAAGAATGCAAAGTTAGTTCAGTAATAAAAATCAGTCATTATAGTTCACTACATTAAAAGAATATAGATGCAGCAAAAGAATTTGACAAAATCCAACTAATCTCTCAGCAAACTAGAGAAAGAAGAGCAGTCTGATAAAAGGCCTCTACAAAATCCATAGCTCACCCATATTTAACGTTAAAGGGCTAAAACCTTTCCCCTTAGCCTGGAAGCAAGGCAAGAATATCTATTCTGACAATCCTATTAGTATTAGCCAGCAAAAAAGATATGGAAAAGAAATAAAAGGGCTACAGATAACAAAGGAAGATACAAAAGAACTCCATTCATAGACAATGTGATAGTGTACTTGGAAAATCATTCTAAAAATCTACCCCAAAACCCAAACTTGATAGAAATACGTGAATTTATCCAGGTCACTGTATATAATTTCAACATAAAAAGTTAATTATATTTCTATATGTCAGCAATAAACCATTAGAAATAGTTTTAATGTATTGATTATAATGGGCTTCTCTGCTGGCTCAAACAGTAAAGAATCTTCCTGCAATGCAGGAGACCCAGGTTCAATCCCTGGGTTGGGACTATCCCTTGGAGAAGGGAATGGCTACCCTTTCCAGTATTCTTGCCTGGGGAATTCCACTAATAGTATTAAGAGAAATCCTTGGAGATGAATTTAATGAATGAGGATTGAGAACTA
Source organism: Cephalophus harveyi (assembly GCA_006410635.1). Lineage (NCBI taxonomy): Eukaryota > Metazoa > Chordata > Mammalia > Artiodactyla > Bovidae > Cephalophus > Cephalophus harveyi. The sequence continues at coordinate 24,435 of SJYT01034871.1, read as the reverse complement.
CTGAGAAATTGAAAAAAGCCTAAATACCTTAGAGAGATAGACCATGATAGTTGGTAATTCACCAGATTGTGGAGACTGTGGGGAAATGGCATTGCTGTACATTGTTGGTGGTTACTTTTTCTAAATACATACTGCTTAAACTATTACATAATAAGATAATAATAATTGCTACCACTTATGAGTGCCAGTTGTGACTGACAAATTAAATTCCTTAGAGGACAGCTCTGATCTTGGCCCTTTCCTGCTCAGAAACTCCTTCTGTTCATGGAATCAGTGACAAGCTCCTCTGGCATTCCCTGACCTTCCACCATTGATTCCAAGCTTCCTTTCTATATTCATCTCCCCAATTATCCCCCACACACCCCCTACATTTCAACAACACTGGATTCTTTGCCATTGTCCAATTTAAATTTCTTTTTTTTTGCATATTACAGGTACATTTCTTCATGCCACGTGTATAATGATATTTCATGTTCCCATCTAAAAGAGCTTTCTTAAATTTACAGCCAGACTGATGTTCTATCTGATGTGTGCTCCAAGTAAAGCTGGTTAATGATGACCATGAGCAGAATCAGGACTTAAAATTTTCTTTCATTCTTTTCACTGGAGTAGGCTTCCGAGGTGGTGCTAGTGGTAAAGAACCCGTCTGCCAATGCAACAGACGTAAGAAATGTGGGTTTGATCCCTGGGTCAGGAAGAGCCCTGGAAGAGGGCATGGCAACCTACTCCAGTATTCTTGCCTGGAAAATCCCATGGACAGAGGAACCTGGCAGGCTATAGTCTATTGGGCTGCAAAGAGTTGGCCATGACTGAGCGACTTAGCATGCATGCACAAATAGTTGCTTTACGTTGTTGTGTTAGTTTCTACATACAGCGAATAGAATCAGCCACACCTACACATATATCCCCTCTGCTTTAGATTTCCTTCCCATTTAGGTCACCACAGAGCATTTGTGCTATAGAGTAGGTTCTCAAGAGTTATCTATTTTAGACATAGTATCAATAGTGTGTATATGTTAATCCCAATCTCGGAGGTCATCCCATCCCCTTCCTTTCCCTCCTTGACATCTATATATTTACTCTCTCTGTCTGTAGGACTCAAAACTTTACTTCTTTTTACCAGCACTCCTGATATTATAAACAATGAAGCCCTTCAACCCCATCCCTCCCCGATCTTCTGGTAAACTTTAATATAATAGGGCTTTCTGGGGATCCAAAGTTTTTGGAGGAGGGGCATGCCACATGACTGTGGGATCTTAGTTCCCTGACCAGGAATTGAGCCAAGGTCCTTGGCAGTGAGAACACAGAGTCCTAACCACCGGGCAGCCTGTGAATTTCCCAAACATTTTAAATAAGGTTTTGAAACATCTCTGTGCAGAAACAGTGGCTTGGGTAACTCCAAACTCTACATCCAACAACTTGGAAAGGTCACCAAATGAGATTTTTTTTTTGGTGGTAGTTGTGGCGACTCAAACAGGGATTGAACACCAAATGACCAATTTAAGATTTTGACTTTCATGCCTTGGCTCATAATACTGTCTTCTTTTAGATAACCCTTCATCCCACCATGGCAGTCATCCTTATCTGTGGACTGGTCCCCAATGCTTACAATACTTAGCACAGCGTGGAGCACATAAAGTTCAGGAAGTGTAGAAAGTAGTTGCTGAATAAATAAGAGAAGAAAAATAGTTCACTGACACACATCCCAGAGGGGAGGATAAATGGATGCACTTGATTCTGAATAAAGACAGATGGGGATGAAAATGCATGGTAAACAATGCAGACAAATCCCCTTAATCGGCAGGCCTATTTGGAGACAGATTGCCATAATGAGCCAAAGCCATAATCATTCCAATTTTAGAGAATTCACAGAAATTTAGTAATTGTGGGGCATTTATTTGTTCCTTCTATTGTTTAATTAAAGAATTGCCAATTTTTTTAGTATATAGATGATCAGTGATGCTTTCAATGGGTTTGTTGATTGAAATATCCCCATTATCGCCAAAGGAGAGTTTTGAAATTATCAAGGCAAAGAGCCTTGAATAAAATTGGTGCAGCTGATACAGGTGTTGTCATGTACCGAGGGCTGGCTTCACTGACACATGACCTGAGCAGTTAGTTACACAGGCCCCACACTTAGAAGGAGTCTGCACTTTGTTTAATTCTCTGTTGTTGCCATCTTGAAATTCTTAACAAGGGGTCTGAATTTTCACTTTATGCAAGGCCCTGCAAATTATGTCACCAGTCTTGCATATACCCCCTCATTCTCCAGCATCCCCTCCCTCCAGGTACCTCTCCAGCCAGAAGGCAATTTCAATGCCTAGATAGAGTGAGGGAGCATTGTATGTGGAATACTGGAGGTTGCATCACCTCACCTCTCCAACATTTACGATTCCCTCTCAGTCCTCCCTGTCTGATCCCTAACAAAATCTGGAAACTTTTAAGTCAGTCCAAGTTTCCCATTTCCCATTTGAGAAAAACCAAGATCCAGAGAGGCCAGATATCCCAGTTACCATTTAAATAATTTAAATGAATGCAATCAGGGACATTAATGATTCATCACTCCAGCATGATGGGGTACAGGATGAGAACCTGTTCCTGTCCCAGATGAAGCCAGGTCCTAATCCTAGGCAGAGCTCTGAGCTCTTGACCTCTCTCTCTGGCAGTATTCCCACCTCCATCTCCACTTCAACACCAAGTAGTATGTCTCACTCAGGAAGCCTTAAACCATCACCTCTACACCATATGACCTTGCAATCCCACTCCTGGGCATATATCTGGAGAAAACCATAATCCAAAAGGACAAATGCACCCCAGTGTTCATTGCAGCACTATTGACAATAGCCAAGACATGGGAGCAATCTAGATGTCCATTGACAAATGAATGGATAAAGATGCAGTACATGCCATGGACTATTACTCAGCCATAAAAAAGAATGATAGAATGCCATTTGCAGCAACGTGAGTGGACCTTGAGACTACAGCACTAAATGAAGTAAGTCAGACAAAGAAAGACAGATATCTTATGATATCACTTATATGTGAAATCTTAAAAATGATACAAGTAAACTTATTTACAAAACAGACTCACAGACATAGAAAACAAATTTTATAGTTACCCAAGGGAAAAGGTGGGTAGCTGAGGGATAAATTAGAAGATTAGGATTAACATATACATACTACCATATATAAAATAGATAATCAACAAGGACCTACACAAGGAACTCTACTCGATACTCTATAATAACCCATATGGGAAAAGAAATGGAAAAAGAATAGATATGTAACTGAAATTAACACAACATTGTAAATCAGCTATACTCCAATGCAGGCTGATTCTTTACCATTGAGCCATCTAGGAAGCCCTATACTCCATATATATATGGAGTGGGGGGAATTTTCTGGCAATCCAGTAGTTAGGACTCAGCTCTTTTACTGCAGGACCCAGTTTCTATAGCTGGTGGGGGAGGTGGGCAACTAATAAGATCCCACAAGCTGCAAGGCTCAGACAAATAAAAAAAAGTCATTTCTAAGTCTCTGGAATCTTACTTTTTGAGTGCAGGCCTGTTTCATTTTTGGTACCCTTTGGTTATTAGAAAATACTTTCTTTTTATAAAGAACAGTAATCAGGACTGCTAACTTCAACTGTGGGGATTGATGCCTCTATAAAAATGACAAGCTATGACTTTACTTCCTTCTCTGCATAACAGCTTTTCAAATAATTGCAAACGGCTTTACTTCCACCACCCCTTCCCCAGAGGCTGTTTGTTTGTTTTCTTAGTTGAACACTCAGTTGTTTGCAATGTTCTGTAATGATGTGGTTTCTAAACACATTCCTATATTTATATCTTTTCTGTTGGAATCCTTAGAGCTATTAAAAAATCCTTAGATTACTAAAAGGAAATAAGACAGTGCAAAAGTATTATAGTATGTGTTTTATTTTAATTTACAGACTTCAAACTCAGTAAAAAAAAAAAAAAAAATTTAAACAACCAGAAAGACTGCAGCCAAGATTATAGGAAAAGAGTAGATACATAAATTAAAGCTTTTGGTTGCAAATGATGGTACCAATCTGGGACTTGTTTAACCAAACATGAGAACATCTTGATCAGAGAGCAAAGAGCCCACTTTCCTTTCAGTTCAGTTGGAATAGTTCAAGGAAAGGTCTGTGATTGGTTAAATTGCGTCATTGTCCATCCCTGTGTTGGCCAGTCAGAGCTGAGTAAGAAGAGAAAAGTTCTTCTGAGATGTCTTGGTTGGAGAAACAAGGGTGTGTGGTGAGCACTCTTTTTGGAAGGGAAGGTGCTAGGCAAACAGGAGTAGATGTGCCCTACAGTGGATGGACCAGAGAGTCAAAGAAAGATATTAAAGATTAATACTGAAAGGAAGAGGAGAGACAGTAACAATATTCTAAGGATAGAGTGAATAAGAAAGCAACAACACTGGGAAAAAAATTTTAATTAGCTAATGAGTAACATGTGAAGAAAGCTGAGCACTGAAGAATTGATACTTTTGAACTGTGGTGTTGGAGAAGACTCTTGAGAGTCCCTTGGACTGCAAAGAGATCCAACCAGTCCATCCTAAAGGAGATCAGTCCTGGATGTTCATTGGAAGAACTGATGCTAAAGCTGAAACTCCAATACTTTGGCCACCTCATGTGAAGAGCTGACTTATTGGAAAAGACCCTGATGCTGGGAGGGATGGGGGGCAGGAGGAGAAGGGGACGACTGAGGATGAGATGGCTAGATGGCATCACCAACTTGATGGACATGAGTTTGAGTAAACTCCGGGAGCTGGTGATGAACAGGGAGGCCTGGCATGCTGCGATTCATGGGGTCGCAAAGAGTCGGACATGACTGAGCAACTGAACTGAACATATATAGCTTTTTTCCTTTCAGTTTTACTGAGATATATTGACTTATATCCCTGTATAAGTTTAAGGTGTGCAGCATAATGATTTGACTTACATACATCATGAAATTATTATCACAGTAAATTTAGTGAACATCCATCTCATATACACACAAAATTAAAGAAGTATGAAAAAAAGTTATTTCTGCTTGTGATGATAGCTCTTAGGATTTACTCTTAAACAACTTTCATTTATAACATACAGCAGTGTTAATTATATTTACCATTTACAGTAGATCTCTAATACTTATTTATCTCATAACTGGGAGTTGGTACCTTTTGACTTGCCTTCATTCAATTCTTCCTCCCCTCACCCCCTATCTCTGGAAACCACAAATCTATTTTTTTTTCCTATGAGTTTGCTTATTCCTTTCTGAAGTATAATTGATTTACAACATTATGTTAGTTCCATAATAATTCAATATTTTTATATATTTCAAAATGATGACCATGATAAGGAATCACAATCTGATCACTTTGGAACATGGAAGCATTGAACCACAATGGAACTAAGGTAGAGTTGTTAATCAGTTACATACATAGATATTACAAGGTTATTACTACATTCCACACACTGTACCTTTGTGAGGTGAAGGTGAAGTCACTCAGTCGTGTCCGACTCTTTGTGACCCCATGGACTGTAACCTACTAGGCTTCTCTGTCCATGGGATTCTCCAGGCAAGAATACTGGAGTGGATTGCCATTTCCTTCTCCAGAGGATCTTCCCGACCCAGGGATCGAACCCAGGTCTCCTGCATTGGAAGCAGACGCTTTAACCTCTAAGCCACCAGGGAAGCCTGTGACTATTTATTTTGCTGAAAGTCTGGAACTGGAAGTATGTACCTCTCAATCTCCCTTACATATATAGCTGTGTTTTGGGTTTTTTTTTTTTTTTTTTTTTAGGGAGCAATGTATAATGAGCAAACAATAAAATGTTGAATATATTAATTTTTTAATTGATGTCTACTGAAATGAAATTTGGTGGAAAGGAATTATACTCATTTAAATATATTTTACATTAAGTTCTAAAACCTGTGCTTATGACATGAGTTAATACTTGTGTGAAAGTGCTTTGAAATCTAAAACCGAAATGACTTATAACCACATGAAAGTGGAAAAGAGCCAACCACTGAAGGCAGTAGAACCCGATGGAAAGAGCCTGTCATTCTCCGCCCTTGGCGGGGCTCCCAGGGAAGAGGCACACAGAGCATGCGCTGTGGGCGGACACTCAGCCTGCATTTCTAATATGCTGCTTTCTTGAGCACCAGGAAAGCTGGAAGAAGAGCATTTCATTTGTCCAACTAAGATGGGTTTTCACTGAGTGCCACCCTGGAGCCCACAGACCACAGGCACATGTGCATTAGTGGCTCCCGGGAGCCAATAAAGGCATCTAAAATGTCAGCAAGCAAGGCCACAGAGTGCTTCTGGTTGCCACAGAGTGGCTGCAGTCTGTTAACAGCCCAAAGCTGGCACTATGGGCCTGGATCGGTGTACAGGGAGCAAGTGAGGGGAAATTAGCCAATACTGGATCTAGGCCAGTCAACCTTCTGAAAACATGTGCCAGCAAGGAGCCGGGAGACCCTTGCCAAGAGAAAGCTTGCCTCCTGGGACTGTTTCTCATGGAGACATAATGCATTGGCCGACCAACTGCTTGCGCTGGCCCAACACAAAAGGTATCCTGCCTCTCCAAGGCTACAGAGTAATTACTCCGAGGGGAGTCCCATGAGATGAAAGAAGATCAGTATGGCTGTCTGGTAGATAAATGTGACTTGGGGCACTTTGTAGAGCTTGTCATGTTCTCTTAGGGGGCTGTGGTTGTTTATACAAAATGAGAAAAACTTTAAGATTGAAGGGTTGAAACTTTTGATATGTTACTTTCTAAAGGGAACTCTGTGGGCATTTTAAAATCAGTTGGCAAATATTTAGCAATCAGCTACCATATGCAAACTCTTGTGAGCTCAGCTGTGTCCAACTCTTTGCAACCCTATGGAGTGTAGCCTGCCAGGTTCCTCAGTCCATGGGATTATCCAGGCAAGAACACTGAAGTAGATTGCCATTTCCTCCTCCAGGGTATCTTCTCTAGCCAGGGATCAAACCCCTTGTGTCTCCTACACTGGCAAGAGGATTCTTTGCAATCAGAGCTGCAAGATGCAATGTATTGTGCTAAACCGTTGTAGATGCACAAGAATGGTGTAATTAAGCCATATTTATGAAATTAACCATTTTATAATCAATATCTATGAATTTATATGTCAGATAAACATTGTCTCTTCAGCATGATTACATCTTAATGCAATGGTGTTGTCTGTGAAGAAATCATTTTCAGAAAAGCTTTTCTTAGTGCATCACTTTCAGAGTTTGTGATACATTCTTTGAATAGTCTCATGTTGTGAAGCTATTGAGAATAGAGAAAAGATAAAATTGAGAAATACATTTTCTGATTAAAATAAGGGAATGAAGTCTGCTCAAAGACTTACATGTGAATGTTAAGAGCAGCTCTATTCATAGCAGCCAATAACTAGAAACAAACCAAATAACCACCAACTGAGGAGTGGATAAACAAATATTATATACACTTAAAATGGAATAGAGTTGTTGTTCAGTTGCTCAGTCCTATCTATTTGTGACCCCATGGACTGTAGCACACCAGGCTTCCCTGTCCTTCATCGTCTCCTGGAGCTTGCTCAAACTCATGTCCATTGAGTGGGTGATGCCATCCAATCATCTCATCCTCTGTCGTCCCCTTCTCCTCCTGTCTTCTACCTTTCCCAGCATCAGGGTCTTTCCAGTGAGTCAGTTCTTAGCATCAGGTGGCCAAAGTACTGATTTGCTTTAGGATTGACTTGTTTGATCTGCTTGCTGCCCAAGGGACTCCTAAGAATCTTCTCCAGCACCACAGTTCAAAAGCATCAATTCTTTGGTGCTCTCTTCTTTATGGTCCAGGTCTCACATCCATACATGACCACTGGAAAAACCATAGGTTTGACCTACTTTGTAGGCAAAGTAGTGTCTCTGCTTTTTAATAGGCTGTCCAGGTTTGTCATAGATTTTCTTCCAAGGAGAAAGTGTCTTTTATTTCATGGCTGCAGTCACCATCTGCAGTGATTTTGGAGCCCCCAAAAATAAAGTCTGTCACTGTTTCCATTGTTTCCCCATCTATTTGCCATGAAGTGATGGGACCAGGTGCCATGATCTTTGTTTTTTGAATGCTGAGTTTTAAGCCGGCTTTTTCACTCTCCTCTTTCACCCTCATCAACAGGCTCTTTAGTTCCTCTTTGCTTTCTGCCATAAGGGTGGTGTCATCTGCATGTCTGAGGTTATTGATATTTCTGCCAGCATTCTTGATTCCAGCTTGTGTTTCATCCAGCCTGATGTACTCTGCATATAAGTTAAGTAGGCAGGGTTGAGTCCTAAAAATGAGTGAATTGTTAATACATGCTACAACGTGCTACAACCCTAAAAACAAAAAGATTATGCTAAGTGAAATAAGTCACTCACAAAAGCTTATATATCTTATGATTCTATTTATATAAAATATCTAGAAAAAGCATATCTACACAGACAGAAAGCAGATGAACAGTTGCCAGGGCTATGGATGGGAACAGGTGATGAAGATGCTCCAAAATTAGATTGTGGTGATTGTTGCACAGTTCTATAACTTTGCTAAAAATTTTGAAAAACTACGCTTAAAATGGGTGAGTTTTATGACATGTAAAGTATACCTCAGTAATTATTTAAAAAATAAATGAAATGAAATGATTATAAAACATCCAAATTGATTCTGGGGGAGACTTGTGAACAAGTTTTAAATAAAATGTGGGAAATGTTGTATTGCTGTTAAGCAATAGCAGCACTTTGAAAATGAGGGTAATAAACAAGATGAAGTTTATGTCTGAAGAAAGATTCAGGAAAACGTCTTATTTTTTATATTTGTTTATTTACTTTTGGGGCTATGCAGGGTCTTCATTGCTGCACGGGGTTTTTCGCTAACAGGGGCTACTCTCTATTTGCGGTGCTCAGTCTTCTCATTGCAGTGGCTTCTCCTGTGGCAGACCACGTGCTCTAGGTAAGTGAGCTTCAGTAGTTGTGGAGCTGGGCTTAGTTCCCTCATGTCATATGGAATCTTCCCAGACCAAGGATCAAACCGATGTCCCCTGCATTGGCAGACAGATTCTTAATCACTGGACAACCAGGAAAGTCCGAGGTATACATCTTAAAATAAAGGGAGTCATGGTATTTATTGAAGAACAAGGGATTTGACCTTGAAGGAGTGAAATATCAGGAATATTTTTATTAGCTCTGTTTTGAACATTTAGAATATGTTACATGTTATCAAATTATTTTGATGATGGAGGGGCTGGTTTCCCTCATCATCCTGCCCCTGGATGTACAAAGCCACACATTTATTTCTATGTAGTCATGAAGTTATGATCATACTTTTCCAAGAACTGTGATTATTATTCATCATCACTGAAAGAAACACTTAAGGGAAGTAGTCAAGATGGGGATGAGTGACAGCCAAGTCTGATGGGCACTATTTCTGCAGTGCTTTAACTAATACTGAATTACTGCCTTTCCCCAAGTCTACAGTCCACTGGGGAGATTATATTTATCATATTTATCAATACTATATATATAGGGGCTTCCCTGGTGACATCACTTTGCCAACAAAGGTCCATATAATCAAAGCTATGGTTTTTCCAGTAATCACGTACAGATGTGAGAGCTGGATCACAAAGAAGGCTAGTGCTGAACAACTGATGCTTTCTAATTGTGGTGCTGGAAAGACAGAGTCTGTTGGACTGCCAAGAGATCAAATCAGTCAATCCTAAAGGAAATCAACCCTAAGTATTAATTGGAAGGACTGTTGCTGAAGCTGAAGCTCCAATATTTTTGCCACCTGATACAAAGAGCCAACTCATTGGAAAAGAACTTGATGCTGGGAAATATTGAAGGCGGGAGAAGGGGGCAACAGAGGATGAGATAGTTGTATGGCTTCACCAATTCAATGGACATGAACTTGGCAAACTCCAGGAGACTGTGAAAGACAGGGAAGCCTGGTATGCTGCAGTCCATGGGGTTGCAAAGTGTTGGACATGACTTAGCAGCTGAACAACAACAAATGGTGGCTCAGGGGTAAATAATCCTCCTCTCAACGCAAGGGACACAAGTTCAATCCCTGGGTTGGAAAGATCCCCTGGAGAAGCAAATGGCAAACCACTCTAGTATTCTTGCCTGAGAAATTCCACAGACAGAGGAGCCTAGCAAGCTACAGTCCATGGGGTCACAAAAGAGTCAGACATGACTTAGTTTCTAAGCAATAACTATATATATAATACATATTACATATATATATATGGTAGATGTAGGAGGGGTGAAATCATGTTTAAAATCAAACTTCAGCCCCACCAGTGATGCTCAGAGGGTGCAGACAAAAACCTTGTAAGCACCAAGACTTAGGGAAAGGTGCAGTAACCCCCATAAGAGACTAAGCCAGACCTGACTTTGAGTGTTTGAGTGTCTCCTGTGAGGCACAGGTCATCAGTGGCCTGCCATTGGGAAAGGGCTCTGGTTGCAGCAGACCTGGGAAGCGGCGGGTGACATAAGTCCTCTTGGAGGAGATCGCCATTAGCACCACCATAGAGCTGCCGAGCAGACGACCCACTAACTGGAGAATAGGTCTCTCACACTGTTGCAAAAGTTCTAGGGCCCACAACAGATTTCTCAACCTGGGATCTGGCAAGAGGACTGAGAATCTCCAGGGAATTTGACTTTGAAGGCCAATGGGATTTGATTGCAGAACTTTCACAGGCCTGGGGAAACAAACTCTTGGAGAGCACAAATAAAGCCTTGTGCATACCAGGACCCAGGAGAAAGGAGCAGTGACCCCACAAGAGACTGAGCCAGACTTGCCTGTGAGTGTCCAAGAGTCTCCAGAAGAGGTGTAGGTCAACAGTCTCCTGCTGCGGGATCGGGGCACTGACTACAAAGTCCTGGGAACCACAGCATGCTAGCCTAAGTTCTTTTGAAGGAGGTGGCCATTACCCCTCCCATAGTTTGGCCTTAGGCCAAATGACAGGGAGGGAACACAGCCCCACCCATCAGAAAAAATTGGATTAAAGATTTACTGAGCAAGGCTTGTAAATGTTTTACTGAGCCTTGAAATCAGTCCTGAATATTCATTGGAAGGACTGATGCTGAAACTGAAGCTCCAATACTTTGACCACCTGATGCAAAGAACTGACTCAGTGGAAAAGACCCTGCCTGATGCTGGGAAAGATTGAAGGCAGGAGGAGAAGGGGACAACAAAGGATTAGATGGTTGGATGGCATCTGACTCAATGGACATGAGTTTGAGCAAGCTCGGGGAGTTGGTCATAGACAGGGAAGCCTGATGTGCTGCAGTCCATGGAGTCTTAAGGAGTCGGATATCACTGAGCAACTGAACTGAAGTGATCGTGGCCCCACCCGCCAGAGCAAGACCCAGTTTTCCCCACAGTCAGCCCCTCCATCAGGAAGCTTCTGCATGCCTCTTAATCTCACCCATCAGAGGGCAGACAGAATGAAAACCACAAACACAGACAATTAACCAGACTGATCACATTGGATCACAGCCTTGTCTAACTCAGTGAAACTATGAGCCATGCTGTGTAGGGCCATCCAAGACAGATGGGTCATGGAAAGTTCTGTCAAAATGTGGTCCACTGGAGAAGGGGATGGAAAACCACTTCAGCATTCTTGTCTTGAGAACTCCATGAACAGTATGAAAAGACAAAAAGATAGGACACTGAAAGATGAACTCCCCAGGTCAGTAGGCACTCCCTGGGTGCCTAATATGCTACTGGAGAAGAGTGGACCAAAAGCTCAAGAAGGAATGAACAGGCTGAGCCAAAGCGGAAATAATGCCCAGTTGTAGATGTCTGGTGGTGAAAGTTAAGTCTGATGCTGTAAAGAACAATATTGCATAGGAACCTGGAATGTTAGATCCACGAATCAAGGCAAATTGGAAGTGGTCAAACAGGCAATGGCAAGAGTGAACATTGACATTTTAGGAATCAGTAAACTAAAATGGATTGGAATGGGCAAATTTAATTCAGATGACCATTATATCTACTGCTGTGGGCAAGAATCCTTAGAAGAAAGGAAGTAGCCCTCATAGTCAACAAAAGTCTGAAATGCAGTACTTAGATGCAATCTCAAAAATGATGGATGGAGAAGGAAATGGCAACCCACTCCAGTATTCTTGCCTAGGAAATCTCATGGACAGAGGAGCCTGGCGGGCTACAGTCCATGGAGTCTCAAGAGTCGGACACTACTAAGCAAGTAAACCACCACCGATGTAAATGGTATCGTGTTTTTAATTTCAAATTCCACTTGTTCTTTGTGGTTATATAGGAAAACAATCAATATTTATACATCAAAAAAAAAAAAAATGATGGAATGATCTCTGTTCATATCCAAGGCAAACCATTTAGTATCACAGTAATCCAAGTCTATGCCCCAACCATTAATGCTGAAGAAGCTGAAGTTGAGTGGTTCTATGAGGACCTATAAGACCTTCTAGAACTAACACCAAAAAATGATGTCCCTTTCATCACAGGGGACTGGAATGCAAAAGTAGGAAGTCAAGAGATACCTGAAGTAGCAGGCAAGTTTGGCCTTGGAATACAAAATGAAGCAGGGAAAAAACTACAGAGATTTGTCAAGAGAACACACTGGTCATAGCAAACACCCTCTTCCAACAACACAAGAGAAGACTCTACACATGGACATCACCAGACGGTCAATACCAAAATCAGATTGTTTATATTCTTTACAACTGAAGATGGAGAAACTCTATACAGCCAGAAAAAACAAGACCAGGAGCTAACTGTGGCTCAGATAATGAACTCCTTATTGCAAAGTTCAGATTTAAATTGAAGAAAGTAGGGAAAACCGCTAGACCATTCAGGTATGACTTAAATCAAATCCCTTATGGTTATACAGTGGAAGTGACAAATAGATTCAAGGGATTAGATCTCATAGACAGTGCCTGAAGAACTATGAACGGAGGAGGTTCGTAACACTTTACAGGAGGTGGTGATCAAAACCATCCCCAAGAAAAAGAAATGCAAAAAGGCAAAATGGTGTCTGAGGAAGCCTTACAAATAGTTCAGAAAAGAAGAGAAGTGAAAGGCAAAGGAGAAAAGGAAAGATATATCCATCTGAATGCATTTGAATGCAGAGTTCCAAAGAGTAGCAGGAGAGATAAGGAAGCCTTCCTCAGTGATCAGTGCAAAGAAATAGAGGAAAACAATAGAATAAGAAAGACTAGAGATCTCTACAAGAAAATTAGAGATAGCAAGGGACTGTTTCATGCAAAGATGAGCACAATAAAGGAGAGAAATAGTATGGACCTAACAGAAGCAGAAGATATTAAAAAGAGGTGACAAGAATATATAGAAGACCTATACAAAAAAGATCTTCACGACCCAGATAATCATGAAGATGTGATAACTCACACTCACCTAGAGCCAGACATCCTGGAATGTGAAGTCAGGTGGGCCTTAGGAAGCATCACTATGAACAAAGCTAGTGGAAGTGATGGAATTCCAGTTGAGCTACTTCAAATCCTGAAAAATGATGCTGTTAAAGTACTGCACTAAATATGTCAGAAAATTTAGATAACTCAGTAGTGGCCACAGGACTGGAAAAGGTCAGTTTTCATTCCAATCCCAAAGAAGGGCAATGCCAAAGAATGTTCAAACTACCACACAATTGCACTCATCTCACAAGCTAGCATAGTAATACTCAAAATTCTCCAAACGAGGCTTAAAGAGTACATGAACCAAGAACTTCCAGATGTTCAAGCTGGATTTAGAAAATGCAGAGGAACCAGAGATCAAATTGCCAACATCTGTTAGATCATAGAAAAAGCAAGAGAATTCCAGAAAGAACATCTGCTTTATTGACTACACTAAAGCCTTTGACTGTATGGATCAAAACAAACTTAAAAATTCTTAAAGAGATGGGAATACCAGACCACCTTACCTGCCTCCTGAGAAACCTGTATGCAAGTCAAGAAGTAGCAGTTAGAATCAGACATGAAACGATGGACTGGTTCCAAATTATGAAGGAGTACATCAAGGCTGCATATTGTCACCCTGATTATTTCACTTCTATGCAAAGTATATCATGTGAAATGCCAGGCTGGATGAAGCACAAGCTGGAATCAAGATTGCCAGGAGAAATATTAATAACCCCAGATGTGCAAATGACACCACCCTTATGGCAGAAAGTGAAGAGGAATGAAAGAACCTCTTGATAATGGTGAAAGAGGAGAGTGAAAAAGCTGACTTAAAAGTCAGCATTCAAAAAATGAAGATCATGGCATCCAGTCCCATCACTTCGTGGCACATAGATGGGGAAACAATGGAAACAGTGACAGACTTTATTTTGGGGGTCTCCAAAATCACTGCAGATGGTGACTGCAGCCATGAAATTAAAAGACGCTTGCTCCTTGGAAGAAAAGTTATGACCAACCTAGACAGCATATTAAAAAGCAGAGACATTACTTTGCCAACAAAGGTCTAGTCAAATTTCCAGTGTTCATGTATGGATGTGAGACCTGGACCATAAACAAAGTGAAAGTGAAGTCTCTCAGTCATGTCCACCTCTTTGCGACCCGTGGACTGTAGCCCACCAAGCTCCTCCGTCCGTGGGATTCTACAGGCAAGAATACTGGAGTGGGTTGCCATTTCCTTCTCCAGGGGATCTTCTCGACCCAGGGATCGAACCCAGGTCTCCCACATTGCAGGCAGACGCTTTAACCTCTGCGCCACCAGGGAAGCCCTTAAGTACAAGAATACAGTCTCTCAGAAAACCTCCTATAGAGATATAGAACTTCAGATCCAAGTACTAACATCAAAGATTTCAAGGGAGGAAAGGAAGCCAGGTTGAAAGAAGAAGGGGGAGGAGGCGGGAGAGGGGGGCGACGTCTCCTGCCACCTACAGATACCCAGGCATTATGGGACAATAAAGAAGGGAGCACCAAAGAATTGATGCTTTTGAACTGTGGTGCTGGAGAAGAATCTTGAGAGTCCCTTGGACTGCAAGGAGATCCAACCAGTCAATCCTAAAGGAAACCAGTCCATCCTAAAGGAAATCAACACTGAATATTCATTTGAAGGACTGATGCTGAAGCTGAAGCTCCAATACTTTGGCCACCTGATGAGAAGAGCTGACTCCTTAAAAAGACCCTGATGCTGGGAAAGATTGCAGGCAGGAGGAGAAGGGGACAACCGAGGATGAGACGGTTGGATGGCAACACCAGCTCAAAGGACATGAGTTTGAGAAAGCTCAGAGAAATGGTGAAGGACAGGGAAGCCTGGGGTGCTGCAATCCATGCAGAGGCAGACACGACTGAATGATTGAACAGCAGTGTGTGTGTGTGTGTGTGTGTGTGTGTGTATAAATTAATTAATTAACCTCATACCAGTAAAGACACTTTTTCTCTTTTCAAAGTGTGAGTTGATGGCACTGTAAGACATAGTGAGGTTTTCTTTTTTATGGCCAGTTTGCAAGACCACTGCATAAGGAATAAGAAAGATCAGTCTTGAGGCATACATAAAATCTCCAAATGAGAAATATACTGTTCTTTCTCTCTCCTTCAAATGTTGCTGTAGTAATTGGAACCTTCCACTGAAGTCCTTTTGCCCCAAGTCCAAGGGAAATAGCACCACAATTTATATTGTCTTTTCAAAGTTACGAATACATAGAACTAACTTGCAGCTACAGTTCAAACAGCTGACTGCATTTTAAATTTCAGCTGACATAGGGTTGAAATCCGTCTCTTTGGCATAGTCACCATTTCCCTGCAGAGCTGAAGTTGGCAGCCTGAGGTTTTTCTTTAGTGGATTCACAAAGGATCTCTTTCTCCCCCTACCTCGGTTTCTTGTCTTGAGATTTCTTGCCCAAAGTCCAGAATGGTTTTCCTATTGTACTCTAAAGAATAATCTCACACAAAATGACTGACATCAAGTTCTGTGCCAGGGTGTGGTCATGGGCTTAGGAATTTTCAGGTCCAGTTTTGTAGGATTTTGAAAGCTTCTTAGCACAGCAGGAAATTGGGCTTGTTAATTACTCAGATAAATGCCAGCTGACCTGTGAAATGCAGGATTAAGTTGTCGTTAAGATTTGCTCCAACTGGCTTTACGAAAAGATGGAGAGTTACAGTTTTCCTGAGGGATCGAGCGGTGCATTCAGATTTGTGCTGTAAAGACAGATGGGCTTCCCATGTCACTGCAGGGTCTCTTAAGTGTTGCCTGAAGAGTAAGAATAGAGAGTTCAATAAATGTATGTCATGGAGAACGGAGTTTCCTGATGCATTCTCGCCAGTTCAAACTTAATCAAAACAGCAGTCACTGAGGAGAGAAATTCAGAATAAAAGCAGCAGGAGGAAAAAGCCTAAGATGTTTTCTGGAGAGAAGGTGCATGCTAACTCATTTCAGTCATGTGTGACTCTGTGCGACGCTATGGACTGTAGCCCGCCAGCTGTCCACGAGATTCTCCAGGCAAGAATACTGGAGTGTTTTGCCATTTCCTTCTCCAGGGATCTCCCCAACCCAGGGATCAAACCTGCGTCTCTCACATCTCCTGAACTGGCAGCACGTTCTTTACCACTAGCGCACCTGGGGAGAGGGGAATACAACAAATTTTAAGACTTTTTTTTTGTTGTTGAAAGCTTAAAAGCTTTCAATATTCTCACTGTTATTGGGATCAGGCAGGTCTGAGCACCAGAGTTCTTGCATATTTCAGTAGATCTAGTAGGAAGGGAGACTCAGGATTTAGTTGTTCAAACTTTAGCTAGGAAGCAACTGTGTATTAATCATTTTGACACATGAGCATATTTCACAGTACTGTGTTAAACTGTTTTGTGTTCATGTCAGCTTTGGAATATAAATATTCAGAGGACACCAATTATATCCACTTGAACTCAATTGCTAGTGTTTAGCATAGATTCTACAAGGATGCTTAAACAATATTATTGGATTTTGCTGACTTTAAAAAGGTCAGCAAGCTCAACTAAACAGAAAAGCACAACCTCTCACCCATTTAAATGAATGCTAGCCAAGAGTACCTCTTAGATTTGTCATATGAGTTAGTAATAGAAAAATTGCTCTCCCAAACTAAGCCTTCAAATCAAATCCCCTTGTTGGTCACCTCTTTTGTAACTAAAACAAACGTGTGACTTCGCTGGATGAACCATCACTCAAGAGGGAACATTAAAGCACAGACATTAACCATGATAACTTCTCAGAGGCACTAAATAGAGTAGAAATGTATTTATAAGACTGAGCAGTGGTTTGAAGATATGCTAGATTTTCATTGAGGACTATCAGGAGCAAGGGGAATTGAAGCAGTGTCAAAAGGCAAATAAGAGAGAGCCTGCTGTCCACAAGCGATGAGGCCAGGGTGAACCTAAGGGAAACCAGAATCACCCAGTGCCCATGTTCCAGGTCTCAGAGGGCAGGAAGAACATGGATCAGTCTGCTTGAGCAAAGAAACCATACCGTAGGCAAAGCAAACAGGAAATTAGGTAAGAGACAAAGGGAAGGAAGAGATTCTTGACTCAAAGAAAGAAGGAGAGGGAGAAGAGGAAGGAAGTTGTAAGGTGACCGCATGTCAACAGGAAGAGGTTAATGCTATTGAAAGACAGGTGCATGCTAAGTCACTTCACCTGTGTCCAACTCTAGCCCTCCAGGCTCCTCTGTCCATGGGATTCTCCAGACAACAATATGGGAGTGGGTTGCCATTTCCTTCTGTAGGGGATTTTCCCACCCAGGGATCGAACCCACGTCTCTTACATCTCTTGCATTGGCTGGCAGTTTCTTTACCACTAATGCCACCTGGGAATTACAATTCCTGAGAGTAGGAGATACTGGTGCCACACAGGGCCACATGGAGAAGCACCAGATTGGGTCAGGAGGCAGAAATAGGACTTAGAGGAAAGGACAGGCTCCACTCTTTTTCCATGGGAAAGATTGGGTTGGACAAGGTAAAACAGTTGAGGATCGGCTAGTTTGAATAATTCCTGTAAGCTTTGGGACAGAGGGACTGGCTCTAGTTTCCTGGTCCCTGGCCTTATGTTGATTGATTCAGGGCAGGGGAAATGTCGGTTTGATGTGTGAGAGGTAGAGAAGAAGGTGATTGGGAGTATGGCCTCAGGACTGGTTGGTTAGTTTAAAATGTAATTTTTGTGAACCAACTTAAGCTGGATCACTAGAGAGACATAAACTATTAATACTTTGGCTATCTC
Source organism: Cephalophus harveyi (assembly GCA_006410635.1). Taxonomy (NCBI): domain Eukaryota; kingdom Metazoa; phylum Chordata; class Mammalia; order Artiodactyla; family Bovidae; genus Cephalophus; species Cephalophus harveyi. The sequence continues at coordinate 6,228 of SJYT01034871.1, read as the reverse complement.
TCCTGTATGTATAGATACACTTAATTTTTTTTATCCTTTATATTGTTTCATTTTATTCATAGTACTCATCACCATTTGGTATATTATGTACATTTTGTGTGTACCCATGTATACACCATACCTAGTAGAATAGAAATTCTATGAGACCAAGAACTTTGGCAATCCCCAAACCTAGGAGAGTGTTTTCCTGGTGGCTCAGTGGCAAAGAATCCACCTGCCAATGCAGGAGACTTGAGTTCAGTCTCTGGGTCTGGAAGATCCCCTGGAGGAGGAAATAACAACCCTTTCCAATATTCTTGCCTGGAAAATCCCATGGACAGAGGAGTCGGGTGGGCTACAGTCCATGGGGTCACAAAAGAGTCAGACATAACTGAAGCAACCAAATAACAACAAAACCTAGAAGAGGGTCTGGCATATGATACATATCTGTTGAGTGAATGAATGATCTTAATAAGAGTACACATTTCCTCTTGTTCTCTCTTTTTTTTTTTTTCTCAATTTCATGCCCCAAATTCCCACTGGATAAGAGTAAGTGGCTACTGAATGACACGCAGGTTGTTCTGCAGGAAAATCACTGCCTCCCACCCTCCACACTTAAGTTTCTCCTCCTATTGGCCCTTATCTGGATAAAAGGCACCATCATCAAGAATGCAGTCACCCATAGTTCCACTTTTCTCCTTACCCCCTTCTCAGCATATCAGCAAGTCCTGGAGGGTCAGCCTCCCAGACACATATCACTGTCCCCTATATGTGATATTTATCACCATGGTCCTCTTTCACACAGTCTCCTGATCTGTCTCTTCTCTTCAACTCTTGACCCATCTCCACTTCCCACCTGGTTTGTACACAGTAACCAGAGAGGGCTTTTAAAATCTGCCTGAGATCATACATACAAACAAAGGAATACTACTCCGTCATAAGAAGGAACAAAACTGGGTCATTTGTGGTGATGTGGATGGACCTTGAGTCTGTCATACAGAATACAGTAAGTCAGAAAGAGAAAAACAAATATCGTATATTAACACATTAAAAAAAATGGTACAGATGAACCTATTTGCAGGGCAGGAATAGAGACGCGGATGTAGAGAGCGGACGTGAGGTCACAGAAGAAGGGAAGGGGAGGTGGGACAGATTGGGAGAATAGCATTGACGTATACACACTACCGTGCATAAAACAGATAGCTAGCAGGAAGCTGCTGCATAGCGCAGCAAGCTCCGCGGGGTGCGCTGGGACAACCTAGAGGGGTGGGATGAGGGTGGGGTAGGAGGGAGGCTCAAGAGGGAGGGGATGTATGTGTCCACATAGCTGATTCACTTTGTTGTACAGCAGAAACTAACACAATATTGTAAAGCAATTTTAATTCATTAAAAAAGAAGATAAAATAAGTCTACCTAAGATCTTGTAACGACCCTAAAAGCCCTTGAGCGTGTATGTAAACTTCCTATTTAGGCCCCAGAATTATGTGCGATCCAGCACTGTTCCCCTTCATACTCATCTTTTGCCACTCCCCCTTGCTCCTTGATCCTGGCCTGAAACTTTCCTGCTTGCTTCTTCCTACTCCTTTGTGTAGGGCTGGTTCCTGAAGACCAGGGTTTACATCTCAGCCCTAATGACACCTTCTTAGAGGGGCCTCCACGGACAAGTCTGTCTGCAGCAGAACTCCTCACACTATTTCCTACCACACCACCCAGATAAATACCGTATAACTGGCAATGATTTTATTTAGTTGTCTGCGGAACAATCTTTCAAACGGACCCCGAGAAATACCTCTATCGGTACTGATAATAAAATATATCAGGCCACAGAACTTGCACTTTTTCCCCTCTCCTGTTTTCCCTTCCCCATTTTCACATCTACATCCAGTGATGAATGCTCCCTCGCTCTCTTCCTCCAATTGTCCCCTAATTGTCTAATCAAATCCTGCCCTTTTGAAAGTAGCCTGGTGTCAGTAGTATTTGTTAGCGTGAGTGGACAAACTCCAGTTTGTTGCCAGTGTCAGTCTAGAGCCCTTTGTTGAGAATTCTCAGATGTATTAATATCAGATTGAATGGGATACTCTGCTTTGTGTCCATCAATGGTTAGGAAAAGAGCAGTGATGGAGTATGTTGTTGTTGTTCATTTGCTAATTTGTGTCCAACTCTTTGCGACCCCACACCAGGCTTTCCTGTCCTTCACTATCTCCCAGAGTTTGCTTAGATTCATGTCCAGTGAAGCAGTGATGCCATCCAACCATCCTATCCTCTGCTGCCCGCTTCTCCTCCTGTCCTTAATCTTTCCCAGCAGCAGGGTCATTTTCAATGCATCAGCTCTTCACATCAGGTGGCCAAAGTATTGGAGCTTCAGCTTCAGCATCAGTCCTTCCAGTGATGGGGTTTGTGGCCGTATATTTATCAGACGTGGCAGAGTGAAAATATTTGACTTGATTGTTCCTTATCCTCAAGATTATTTACAATTTCAACCTCATTTATTTATTTAAGATCCTGAAAGCTTTCAGGATCTTAGTTCCCTGGCTAGGGAATGAACCTGAGCCCTTATCAGTGAAAGTGAAGACTCCTAATCACTGGGCCATCAAGGAATTCCCTCCATCTTCTTTCTAATCTGGCATAAAAGTTTTTGTCTTCTGGAAAAAAAATTTTTAAAGCCACCAACAAAGGAGAAAGATATTTCATAGATTCAGCATCTTCTACAATCCTATCACTAATTTTTGAAGGATCTTCAAGTGTTTCTGAACACAGATCTGACTTAATTATCACACACACAGATCTGACTTAATTATCACACAAACCCTCAGTAATTTATTATCATGTTTTCATGGAAGAAAATTAAGCTTTTAAATATTGATCCTTTCCTCCCACGCAGCTGTGACTAGGAGAGCTGGAATTTCACCTCTGCAATTTTCAGAGCCCAGGATCTCTCACTACACCAGTAAATAAGTTCCTCATTTGTCTTTGCTTAAAGAGAGTTCCTTGCACAGCAAGGAGATCAAACTAGTCAATTCTAAAGGGAATCAACCCTGAATATTCATTGGAAGGACTGATGCTTAAGCTGAAGCTCCAATACTTTGGCCACCTGATGCGACAGCTGATTGGAAATGATTGAGGGCAGGAGGAGAAGGGGGCGGCAGAGGATGAGATGGCTGGGTGGCATCACCGACTCAATGGACATGAGTTTGAGCAAACTTTGGGGATAGTGAAGGACAGAGAAGCCTGGCATGCTACAGTCCTTGGAGTTGCACACTGTTGCAACTGTTGTTCATGAAAGAGTCAGACACACCTTAGCAACTGAACAACAACAAAAGCAGTCTGGGGATGAGGGGAGAGTAAAGGGATAATTATATAGACACAAAAAAGAAGATCCCTGCCCAAGAGTCATCACCTGGGAAAGCAGGAGGTATACTCATAACCCAAGACTCACGAAATTTTCAATCCATACACAGACGAGAGAAGGTGAACCTAATTGGAACTTACTAGCAATTACTGTTTAAATGATGGAAAACATGTATCAGTAATTAAATCTGGAAGTAATTAACCAAGGAAGACTTTCTGGAGGTAATAATTTCATATCAGGATTTTGAAAGAGTGCTGATGCAATGGGGGGAGGGATTGTGAGAACAGGAAAATGAGACTTGCACTCATAAGGTTGTTAGTTCTAGCTTTCCAGATGAGTGTTGGAATGTGAGAAGCTATGTGAAAGCATCACCTTTTATTTCTTTGGAAAATTTTGTTATGTTTTATTTAAATAGCTGAAACTCTAGGGGGCCTCCCAAAGTTATTTTTAAAAATTGGTCATTACGTTGAAACTGTCTTAATAGATGAATTATAAGAGCCAGCTGTCAGAAAACACCCTCATTGAAAAATAAGAGAGATTTCATGACTTTATCACAGAAGAACGATGCATAATACGGCCGTGATCTCTTTTCATTGTCTTTTTGGTTTTACCCCAGTGGAAAGAGAAGGCAGATTAAGGAACTGAGAGCAGAAAAGAATAAATGCAGCTGTTGTTCATGAGCAATCTGTGTGAAAATGCCTTCTTTTTCTGTCTCACAGGTGTGTCTCTAGCTACAATCTGGGGAGGCTGGAGGATTAGCTGGGGAGGTGGTGCAGCAGAGTGACCCTTCCAGTTTTTAAAATCTAGATTGTATTCACTAGATGATTATCATCAACCAGTGGTCCTCCAGGAAGTACAAAGAGTTTTGAGGGTGATGGGGCAGAAGATGACCTCTGAGGCAGAAGATGACTTTTGGGGCAGAAGATGACCTCTGAGGCAGAAGATGACCTCTGGGGCAGAAGATGACTTTTGGGGCAGAAGATGACCTCGATGAGGCCAGGGTGAACCTAAGGGAAACCAGAATCACCCAGTGCCCATGTTCCAGGTCTCAGAGGGCAGGAAGAACATGGATCAGTCTGCTTGAGCAAAGAAACCATACCGTAGGCAAAGCAAACAGGAAATTAGGTAAGAGACAAAGGGAAGGAAGAGATTCTTGACTCAAAGAAAGAAGGAGAGGGAGAAGAGGAAGGAAGTTGTAAGGTGACCGCATGTCAACAGGAAGAGGTTAATGCTATTGAAAGACAGGTGCATGCTAAGTCACTTCACCTGTGTCCAACTCTAGCCCTCCAGGCTCCTCTGTCCATGGGATTCTCCAGACAACAATATGGGAGTGGGTTGCCATTTCCTTCTGTAGGGGATTTTCCCACCCAGGGATCGAACCCACGTCTCTTACATCTCTTGCATTGGCTGGCAGTTTCTTTACCACTAATGCCACCTGGGAATTACAATTCCTGAGAGTAGGAGATACTGGTGCCACACAGGGCCACATGGAGAAGCACCAGATTGGGTCAGGAGGCAGAAATAGGACTTAGAGGAAAGGACAGGCTCCACTCTTTTTCCATGGGAAAGATTGGGTTGGACAAGGTAAAACAGTTGAGGATCGGCTAGTTTGAATAATTCCTGTAAGCTTTGGGACAGAGGGACTGGCTCTAGTTTCCTGGTCCCTGGCCTTATGTTGATTGATTCAGGGCAGGGGAAATGTCGGTTTGATGTGTAAGAGGTAGAGAAGAAGGTGATTGGGAGTATGGCCTCAGGACTGGTTGGTTAGTTTAAAATGTAATTTTTGTGAACCAACTTAAGCTGGATCACTAGAGAGACATAAACTATTAATACTTTGGCTATAATTTGACCCTGTGATTAATGGATGCAAATAGAACCTGAGAAAACACAGATCTTGGGAGTCATCCATCTGGGTGTATTTATAGTGCCTAGTTCATCACTGTACATATAGTATCCGTTATTGTTGTTCAGTTGCTCAGTTGTGTCCGACTCTTTGAGACCCCATGGACTGCAGCACACCAGGCCCCTCTGTCCTTCACCATCTCCTGGAGTTCAGCCAAGATCATGTCCATTGAATCAGTGATGCCATCTGACCAAGATCAATAAATATTGACTAGCTGGATGGATGGGTAAGGTTTTTGGTAGCTGAGAAGCTTTGAGTGAGAAGGGTGTCGCTTCTCTATTATCCCTAAACCATGCCCCCCTTACAGCAGGATTTGCAAGCTGCAAAGATTGTATCCCCAGCTGCTCAGGGATGAAATGGCCTGGGTGAGAGAAATGTTGATAGCTTTTTGGGCTAGGTGATTTTTGCTAGAAGATACCACCATGCTCATTTTATTCTTGATTTATTTTTTATGCTTCACCACAAACTGGCCAGATATAAAAAATGTTTCCTTATTTAGTAAGAATCCAGGACTACACATGGGAATCTTTAGTGTGTCTTCCAGTAAAGGTAGAAATGCTGTAGGGGTTCTCATCTGGCTCACAGTCAAGTCCAAAGTTCATAACGTGGCCATGACCAGTCATATAAAACCCCACCCACTGTCTCTCCACCTTCCTCTCTCTGCACTCTCCCTCCATCATTCTGCTCAGTCACTCAGGCCTCCTCTCAGCTCCTGGACCTTTGCATTTCCCCTTCCTCTGCCTGAAATGCCCCCAGGTATCCATGTAGCTTTCTTTATCATCTCCTTCAGCTTTCTAATCAAATGTCACCTTATTACGGAGGCTTTGATATATATATATATATATATATATATATATATATGGCACTGCCATATATCAAACCGCAAACCATTCCCCATATGTATGCTGCTGCTGCTGCTCGCTTCAGTCATGTCTGACTCTGTGCAACCCCATAGACAGCAGCCCACCAGGCTCCCCCGTCCCTGGGATTCTCCAGG
>SJYT01034870.1:69458-127579 GCA_006410635.1 Cephalophus harveyi | reverse complement strand
GAAACAGTGGAAACAGTGTCAGACTTTATTTTTTTGGGCTCCAAAATCACTGCAGATGGTGACTGCAGCCATGAAATTCAAAGACGCTTACTCCTTGGAAGAAAAGTTATGACCAACCTAGATAGCATATTCAAAAGCAGAGACATTACTTTGCCAACAAAGGTCCATCTAGTCAAGGCTATGATTTTTCCAGTAGTCATGTATGGATGTGAGAGTTGGACTGTGAAGAAGGCTAAACACTGAAGAATTGATGCTTTTGAACTGTGGTGTTGGAGAAGACTCTTGAGAGTCCCTTGGACTGCAAGGAGGTCCAACCAGTCCATTCTGAAGGAGATCAACCTTGGGATTTCTTTGGAAGGAATGATGCTAAAGCTGAAACTCCAGTACTTTGGCCACATCATGCGAAGAGTTGACTCATTGGAAAATACTCTGATGCTGGGAAGGATTGGGGGCAGGAGGAGAAGGGGACGACAGACGATGAGATGGTGGATGGCATCACCGACTCAATGGACATGAGTTTGGGTGAACTCTGGGAGTTGGTGATGGACAGGGAGGCCTGGCGTGCTGTGATTCATGGGGTCACAAAGAGTCAGACACGACTGAGCGACTGAACTGAATCTTTACAACAACCTTATAAAACAGATACTATTATTATTGCCATTTTAAAGAAATCAAAGCACAAAGAGGTTCAATAGCTTCCCAGAGCCATAAGATTTTTAATATTGGAGCATAAAGCCTTGTTTTGTATCCTATTGTTTTGACAGGAAATGCGGAAGGATACAGGCAGGGTCTGCACCCCTTGGGTTTTCCCTCTTGTTAACTTGGCCCTAAGTTAACTTGAGCTCTTCCTTTAGTCAGAGAGCATGTGTAATTTATCATCTAAACTAGGACAGTTTGGGGAATGGAAAGGAGTGTTATTAATAGTTATGCTGGAACAATAAGTGTAAATGGATTGGCAATGTGGACAACCCAGGTCTTCAGACCACCATATACTTGAAATCTGGCTTAAACTCTAGCTTAAATCTACTCTAACAACAAAAAACTAAGAGAAGGAGCTTTACATGTCATCTGGGAATAACATGGATATATGTGAAAGCAGAGGAAGAACTGTCTTAGAAAATAGTTTTGAAGAAGAGTGAGGACTTCGCCCTTCTTCCAAGTTAACACTCTTGGGTTTTCCCTCTTGTTAACTTAGCCCTAAGTTAACTTGAGCTCTTCCTTTAGTCAGAGAGCATGTGTAATTTATCATCTAAACTAGGACAGTTTGGGGAATGGAAAGGAGTGTTATTAATAGTTATGCTGGAACAATAAGTGTAAATGGATTGGCAATGTGGACAACCCAGGTCTTCTGACCACCATATACTTGAAATCTGGCTTAAACTCTAGCTTAAATCTACTCTAACAACAAAAAACTAAGAGAAGGAGCTTTACATGTCATCTGGGAATAACATGGATATATGTGAAAGCAGAGGAAGAACTGTCTTAGAAAATAGTTTTGAAGAAGAGTGAGGACTTCGCCCTTCTTCCAAGTTAACACATTAGCCTGCCATGGTTTCATGGATGTCATGGAAAATTGGTGACCTCTGGGTTGGAGACAAAGAACTTTATTACTCATGGCACAGCGAGCAGCACAGCTTGCTTATGTGATGTTCTCTTGTCCCTCAAGTCCTTGGTTGGGGGTGGGTGGTGGCGGTGACGGCACGAGGCCCAGACAGGTGCTGCAAGGAGATCAAGTTTGCTTCAGGACTGATGAAACTTGAGTTTAGGGAAACAAATCTTTTAGAATGGCTGCATGCAAATCCACCTGACCTTTGCCCTGGGGGAAGACATTGCTTTTATTCTCTGGGGGCAAATAAATCTGCCTTCTGCTCCTGAGGGAGATTCTAGTTTCCAAGTCTATTTGTTCTACAAACATCTTTGAAAAGATAGTTGGTGCCTTGGGACTTCTCTGGTGGTCCAGTGGCTAAGGCTTCATGTTTCCAGGGCAGATGGTGTGGGTTCAATCCCTGGTGCAGGAAGTTCCGCCTGCTGCATGGTATAGCAAAAAAAGAAAAGGTTAAAAAAAAAAAAAAAGTGCCTTTGCTTGCAGGATATGCAGAAACATTAGGAGCCCATGGAGAACTGTTTCCCAACACAATTGAGTGTTACAGCCTCAGCAATCTCTGCAGCGCCTTGGCTGGGATTTCTGTATCCAGTAGGGGATGGGCAGATGACTTCCAGGCTTCCTACCAAGTCAGGGATTCCATGCGATTCTGGTTCTCTTCCTCTGGTTTTAGGAAAGTCCGAGGTCAAGACGGGAAATGATGAGAACAAATGACAGAGAAGTGCACAATTGTTCTTTTTCCATTTGTTTCTTTTCTCTCTTTAAGACTGAGCATTTTTTGGCAAAGTGTTGTAACATTAATACTCTGCATGGTGGATGTTTTCTGTCAGAAATTCTACAGATGATTAATGTGAGGAGGGTAGACATTTGTTAGAATTATTATTCATAAATATGGTAAATATGCTTTTCCAACTATCAAAGTAATTTGCCATGATTATGCTAAAATAGTTCAAAAATCAAGACACAAAGTAAAATAATGATCCCATAGTGGCTCAGTTGGTAAAGAATCTGCCTGCAATGTGAGAGACCTGGGTTTGATTCCTGGGTTGGGAAGAGCCCCTGGAGGGGGGCATGGCAACCTACTCCAGTATTCTTGGCTGGAGAATTTCATGGGCAGAGGAGACTGGCAGGCTAGAGTCCATGGGGTCACAAAGAGTCTGACACAACTGAATGACTAAGACAATATTATCTCATGGCAACCACTGGTAAGATTTTGGCTTATAGTCTTTCAGCGTGTGTGAGTGTGTTTACATACATATAACCATAATTGTCATTGTAAAAATACAAATGTCAAATTCATTATTATTTTCATTGCTTTGGATACTGTAGGCAGTTTTCATAAACATAATTTTCAGAAGTTGGATAATATTACATTAAATGCAAACCTTTATTTACTGCTCTTCTGTTTGATCTTAAGTCTAATGTATAAGATCACTGGCTCTGGGATGTCTTATATCACCATCACTTCTAGCTTTACAAAGTTGGATTAGCTAGTTACCTCTCTGAGCCTCAATCTCCTCACCTGTAAAGTGGGGGACAATCATAGTCTTTTCATAGAGTTGATAGTGAAAACTAATGAGATTGAAATCATATTTATTAGTCCTTTAGCATAGTGCTTGATATGTTAACCTAAATGAAAAGTATTTAACACATGCTTATAATTATTATTACTATATGTAGTTCTTCTCCATTATAAACCATGATTCAGTGAACATCGTGTGTGATTTTCCAAGATTTAGGATGATTTCTTCAGAACAGATTCCCAGAAGTGCAATGACTGGGTTAGACATTTATGACTCCAGATTTGTGTTTGGAAGGTGACCATTCAATAATTGATCCCAGGTGGAGTGTGAGCACTATGGTCAGTATGAAGGCAGAATAATTCCATGAATGAATGTTTTAATGCCATATAGGTCTTGTGGATGCATGTACAGCATAATTAGCCACTGTGCCCCGTGACTCTAAATCACCAGTGGAATGATGGACTCTCTAGGGGGCTCACAACTGCTGCCTCAATGGCCAAATGGCCAGATTTTGCTTCCAAATGTGTCATGTTTTGTTGGCACACTGTATAACAATGAAATTTAAATGTCTTTGGCCACAGGCTCTCCCTGTCTGTTTTATTTTCTGTGATGGCTTTATACAGTGGGGTGGTCCATGAGGCCCTGTGTCCTACAGAACAAGAGCTGTATCTTATTGCCCAAGATGTCCCAGTGCTCATCCTGGAGCCTGGCATTGCAGAGGGTTTCTAAATATGGGCTTGCTGAAGGATCTTGGAGAAAGTGTCCCTGCTATACATGCACACAATTTCCTGCCTCACTCTGAGGACCATGGTCTGGCATTCTTTTTCTTTCCAAGTCTCAGTTTTCTCATCTATAAAATAAAAGACTTTAACCAGATGTCCTAAAATATTTCCTCTGGTTTAAAAGTCTATGTGCTTGTTACATAATTATAATGATGAATTCCTACTTTGTGCCAGGAGTTAAGAAACTTTACTGTTCCTTCAAGGAGTTTACTTTTAAGTTAGGAAATATATAATTGCCAATTATTTTATGTGCATAAATGCCAAAAAATTTGGCACTGGGCAATACGTGATTAAATCTCTAAAGAGCAGGGAGGATGTATAGCAGGAGTGATTCAATTGTACAGTGACCGCTGACAGAGCACACAGTCTATGAGCCAGGTTCTGTCCTAGATATTAGATTGACACATCGTCAAGGGAATGGGCCATGAGGCACTAGCTGGTGTTCAAAACCAGCAGTGTGATCTTGGAAAAATTATTTAATACCCTTGAGTCTCACTTTGCATATATGTAAAGTTGGAATTAAATAAAGATTTATGGAAGGAATTTGACTGTTTCAGTTCAGTTCAGTTCAGTCGCTCAGTCGTGTCCGACTCTTTGCGACCCCATGAATCGCAGCACGCCAGGCCTCCCTGTTCATCACCATCTCTCGGAGTTCACTCAGACTCACATCCATCGAGTCCGTGATGCCATCCAGCCATCTCATCCTCGGTCGTCCTCTTCTCCTCCTGCCCCCAATCCCTCCCAGCATCAGAGTCTTTTCCAATGAGTCAACTCTTCACATGAGGTGGCCAAAGTACTGGAGTTTCAGCTTTAGCATCATTCCTTCCAAAGAAATCCCAGGGTTGATCTCCTTCAGAATGGACTGGTTGGATCTCCTTGCAGTCCAAGGGACTCTCAAGAGTCTTCTCCAACACCACACTTCAAAAGCATCAATTCTTCGGCGATCAGCCTTCTTCATAGTCCAACTCTCACATCCATACATGATTACTGGAAATATCATAGCCTTGACTAGACGGACCTTAGTCGGCAAAGTAATGTCTCTGCTTTTGAAAATGCTATCTAGGTTGGACATAACTTTTCTTCCAAGGAGTAAGCGTCTTCTAATTTCATGGCTGCAGTCACCATCAGCAGTGATTTTGGAGCCTAAAAAATAAAGTCTGTTTAGTCAGTTTGAAAAATATGGAGTGATTTGAAGGTTGAGAAACCAGTATAAGTTGCCATTATTGTAAATTTTGTTTGGCTGTTGATTTTCCACGCTTAGCATTGAGGGGTGTGGAGCGGGGCCTTTGGCACTCTACTCTTTGGTCTGGTGGTCCCTCTGAGTCCAGCTTGGTTCCTCCGATCCATATTGTAGTCAGAGTGAGCTCCCAACAACTCATCTGATCATGTCACTTCCTGCTAAAATCCCATAGGACATGTAATTGAAATATAGGAGGGGGCCCAGGGGCTTCAGTTTGATGTATAATGTTTTATATTTTCACCTAGGTAATAGTTCATAAATATTATTTATACCACTTATACTTTGTGTCTGCTGAAATTAATTTTTTCAATTAGAAATTCATGTGGAGGAAGTACCAAGGCCACCATGCTCATTGCCTTGTCCTGACATCATGCACACTGTCTGGAAGGGGACACAGAATCTTCCAGGGTGGTGGGAACAGGAGGGCTCTGAATCAATTCTTTAGGTCACTTGAGACTTCAAGAACATACTATTTTCTAGAAAGAAACCAAAACTGTGTTCATGAATTGGAGTCTTTCTTTTCCATACAGTGTTTGATGGTTTTCCCAGGGAGAAAGAAAAAGGTGAAAAAAAAAGTAGAAAAATACCCCAAATGCATGCAGTCACAGCAAAGGAGAAAAGGGTCCTCATTGCCCAGCTTCAGTCTGAAATGCAGAGGAAGGTCCTAATTGTCTCCCAGGCCCCAAGACCATTTCTAATTTATAGAGGGAAGGGCCCAGGAGGTAAATCTCGATGTCATTTTCTAAGCCTCCTAAAATGAGCCCATTAAACTACTGGCTTATGAATGGAGGCATTTTTCCCAGGGTTGGAGACCCCCACCCTCCTCCTATACCCAGTATCACCCAAGTCACCGCCACTCTAAGAGGCTGAGTGGCACATCTGACAATGCAGCATTCAGGAAGGCCTTCCTGGATGGGGTAGGAAGACTGTTTTATGCCCTGTTAATTACTGCAACAATTTATAAAATTCATGACAAACAGAAAGCCCTTACAGAGATTGTATTTCAAATGGTATTTACCTGTAACAGAATCCCCTTTGTTTGTAATTCCTGGATTTATGAGCTGTTGCACAACAAAATGGAACCACCCCTTGTCCCCATGGTGGGCACTGGCTTCAGGATCTTGATTGGACCATGGAGATGGAAACTACCCAGGCTTGGACTGAGACACTGCCACCCCAGATCGACTTCCAGTCCTTGGCACTTCTCATTTTCATGACCTGTGAACTTGGGAGAAGGGAGGTTGGACCTGGGCAGGTAAATTTTCTTGCAAAGAATCTCTGTGTCTAAATCTGGAAGGACCTTGGGCATGAGCTAGTCCAACTGTGTATCCATCATAGGGGTCCTCCCTACGGTTTCTCTATCTCTGTTTGCATACTCCAGTGACAGGGAGCTCCTTACCTGAAAAAGCACCCCACGTGATTGCCTTTGGTTTCTAGTCTTGTCCCTTTCTCTTTCTCCCCAACCTTCCCTTGGCCATAAAAGTGGTTTTCCTAATACTCACACCTGATCTAGTGGTCCTGCTTAAAATCCCTCAATAGCTTCTCTTTGCTTTGGAGATAAGGCCCAACTGTGTAACAAAGCCTGCAAATTCCTGCCTGGAGTGGCCCCTGTCTTCTTGTCTACCTTCATCATCTTGTCATCCATTTTTCAGCAAAGCCAAGTGAGTTTCAGTTATGCACTTGCATTAAAAGCTCATGATAAGAACCATAAAACAGAGACCAAGGACTTAACTTTGGGGCAGCAAATGAGAGTGTGTTTGTGGAGCTGGGGTGGTGCCTTCTCAGTGTCCAGTGTCGGGGTGAGGAGATCAGAGCCCTGCAGAGGGAAGAGACGATGCTGACAGCTCCAGAGATGAGAGGGAAGGAGGACCCTGGCAGGAAAGGGCAAAAGTGGAGGAGGGTCAGAGTCCCGAGGGCCAGAGAAAGACCTGCAGTTCTGTCTCTCAGTGACTCCGAGCCTTTGGCGTGGACAGTGTGGAAGGCAGCCGTCCTCTCTCCCCTGCCCCGCCCTTGAGGCTGAGAAGAAGGACCTCTCCTTTTCTTTGCACAGCAGGGCTGGCTTTCAGTGAATTTCCAGTACCTCAGGGAAGACTGTCCATCTCTACAAAGGTGCTAACTTTATGAGTCTCAGACACAGATTCACTTTCATTTTCTCCTCAGTGTCAGAATATGTGTCCTCTGTGAGATAATGCAGGAGGGGTTCCACCTTGCATCCTCTGAAGCTGAGGACTGTTTATTGAGCAGTTAAAACCTGGGGAGACTGTGTACCTGAACTTTCCAAAGTTCTGGTTTTAATTGGGCTGCTATCTGTGGGGTCGCACAGAGTCGGACACGACTGCAGCGACTTAGCAGCAGCAGCTTTCTTTGAAGGGAAGAATTGTTTTACATAGAGTTCTAAAGAAAAGAGCATGAACCTCAGTCCATCAGATTTCAGCTGTTCTACTTACTGGAAGTGTGGCCACAGGCACAACTCTTCCTCCCTCTTCGTCTTGGCTGTAGTTTTGGAAAAAAAAAAAAAGAAGTCGTTGCTTGGAAGGGCTTTTGGAGACGATCAAGTCTTTAGGAAGCATAGACTTGATTCTATTGTTTTCTCATCTATTTTGATAGACTTCACACTAACCCCTAATTCTCAGAGTTTCTCTGCATAGAATGAAAATAATCTGTTATTATAAATATAAGCATGAGGTTTCAGCATTTTCCTCTTCCATCAAACCATATTGTAAAGAGAAAGGGAAAGAGAAGTTTCAATTTGTCTAAGTTGAGGTGTCGGAAAGGGGGTGTTGGGATATTTTTAGCTGTAAGTAACAGAAGACCTGACTCAAATGGCTTAATGAAAAGAAAATTTATCTTTTTGTGCTTTGGAACATTAGCTCTATGGAAGGTTCTGGGGCTAGGAAACTGAATTGTTTGAGGATGTTGTCAAAAATCCCAAGCTGAGTCCCAGTGGCCCCAGCAACACCCCCTCATGTTTCATTGTCCTCTCTCTTAAACCCAGAGTGTATGAGAGCAAGGAAAGAGCAGGCACTGGCTGTGGGTGGACTTCCACCAGCATCTGCCCCAGAAAGGAACCCATATACACCACACACCCAGCAGGAGGGCAGGTTGATTCAAGGTCATGATGATTTCAAAAGTAGTTCAGCCTTTGTATAGATACACCCTGTGTTTGAATAGACAAGGAGAAATATGGCATTTTGAGCTCAACTTACCTTGGGTTCAAATTTAGCTCCATCAGGACCAGACATGAGAGCCTGGGCAGATATTGGATGGCTATGTTGTTTAGTCAGTCAAGGGAATGCGGATCAGAACCATAATGAGATACCCCTAAAGACCCACCTACACAAATGACTAAAATTAAGGACACTTTAATTTTAGAATTTGGAACAACTGAAGCATTGCTGGTGAGAGCGTAAATTTATATATACCCTGTGACTGACCAAGCATTCTTCTTCTGGTTATAGGTCTAACAGAAACAAGTGGCTATGTCCATCAAAAGACATCTATAAGATTATTTATAGCAGCACTATTCACAATAGTGCTAACTGGAATCCACCCAGATGTCCATCAACAGGAGAATGGAGAAATACATTAAGAATGGTGGATACGGTCATGTGCTGCTCAGATTCCCCTTCAAGGCGGGACTTGCTGCCCTAGCTTTTGCCAGTGCCACTAGCAGACAACTTTCAGGCTCTCAGCCTCTTCCAGCAATGCCTTGGCTGTCCAAAGCCACCTTGCCCAAGGCTGCCCCTCCTGGGGGAGGCCTTATCCACACATCCATACCGCTAAGACCATTTTTAGCTTTAGGTCACCTTGTGAGGTTGGCCAAGAGAGTGCTTGGGTCTGTACAGATCTCTGGATTCTCCCTCTTGCTGATCCCATTCCTGCCCTTCCTTTCCACAGCTGTCATCCCAAGGGCACTTCCTAGTGATGATACTGAATGCTAATCTTTGTCTCAGAGTTGGAGTCATAGAGAGCAAACCTGCAGCGTATGGTGAGTTCATGCAATAAAACACCGTGCAGCATAAAAAGAACAAACTATGACAGAGGCAACCTGTGAATGGTGGGTGAGGAGAGCCAGCTATAAAAGGGAACACAACATAGAATTCCAATTGAATGAAAGCAGAGGACAGCAAAATGGCTTGACAGAAGAGGTGAAAGAGGCCAGAATAACGGTGACCTTGCTATTAGATACCCTTGGGTGGTGTTGGAAATAGTCTATATCTTGATTCATCAGGTGGTTATACACACACACACACACACATATATATGTTTATATTGAATGAGCATTTTATTGAACTACACACTTTGATTTGTGTACTTTACTGCATTGTTTTACTTCAATAAAATGAAAAAATAAAATAATAAAAAAGGCTGTATTGAAATTGTCTCTGCTTCCTGAATTCCCTAATGGCTCAGATGGTAAAGAATCTGCCTGCCATGCAGGAGACACGGGAGACGTGGGTTCGATCCCTGAGTCGGGAAGATGCCCTGGAGAAGGGAATGGCAACCCACTCCAGTATTCTTGCCTGGGTTAGGCAGAGAAGCCTGGCGGGCTTCAGTCCGTGGGATCGCAGAGTTGGACACGACTGAAGAGACTAACACACACACTGCCTCCTGCTAATCTGCAGCTCTCTGAGTGCAGAGACTCCGCCTGCCCCAGAGTGGGTGTTTAGTAAACTTGAAGGAAATCCAGTCAAATAGCAAAGCCTAATTCACAGGCATACAGTGTAAATCCAATGAGATATCTGGTGGAAAGATGCTTTGTAAACTGTAAAACTTCTGTGCAAGAGTTACGACCCGGCTTCTGAATTTGGACAGAGGTAAAAAATAAGCTCCGCAGCTATTCTGTGTGATCTTGCGGACATCACTAAGCATCTTTGCTCCTCAGTTTTTCTTTTAATCTTAGTAAAATGGGGTAAGAAAATGTACCTACCTTGTGGGGTGGCTCGGGCAATTGAGATACTCTGAGGTACTTAGACTAGCGGCTGACGTGCAAGTTCTCAAAGGCTAACAGCTTTATCTATTAAAAATTTTCCTGGGGTAGCCTCTCTCTGGTAAAGTTTCCTCTCCTTTCCTTCCCCTACTCCTTACTTCTCTGGAACTCTCTAGCATCCTGAGATCCAGTCATTTATGACCTTAAAGAAATGAGCTTCCCCAAAGGGAAACCTCCTACAGAGATGATTACCCCCTGAGGCAGGCCCACCCTCCTGAAATCAGGATCTTTGAGCAACATTTTCTCCACCAGAGGAGGAAAAGAGGTGCCAATGGGCTACTTGCGAAATATCTGGGCTTCTGCACCTGGTCAACCTTGGGTGGGGGGGCTGCAAACGGTGAGAGGCTGGATGGGGGCTTACCTGTGGCAATCTTCTCCATCACTGTTGAGACCTTGAGGGCAGAACATGATCCCAGAGTAGGCTCTTTGTCCTTACAGGCTGGGCTGGAACAAGTGGCCAAAGATGGAGTTGGATTCTGGCTAAGAGCCTAACAGCAGGGGATATGTGGCCAGAAGGAGCACTAGCCGGACCCCCAGCTCCCTCCATAATTAGCTGCGTGACCTCAGCTTTTCACTTTTCAGCAAAACAAGAGATGGGACTAGAGAATCTGTAAGGGCTCATTCAACTCTGAAATCTGGGATTCTAAGAAGTGGAGTTTGGTGCAGTAGACTCCGATGAAATGAAATTTGAAAATCCAGCTCTGTCAGTTTGGCAATTCTGTATTCTTGGGCAAGGGGTTATCACTCTTTGTCCCTTTGAGTTTCATCTGTGACTAGCGGGTAATAGAGGTGCACCCTAATAGAGATGGTTAATTTTTTGTGGCAACTTGACTGGGCCACAGATGGCCAGATATTTAGTGAAACATTATACTGTCTGTGGGTGTTTTGGATGCAATTAACATTTAAATTGGAGCACTTAGTGATTTTGGTGGACGAGGCAGCAGTGAGAGGTGGTGTGAAATGAGATATTAATTCTGTCCAGGAGTTGAACCTGAGTAGCCTAGGGGCTCAGATGGTAAAGAAGTGGCCTGATGTGCAGGAGACCTGAGTTTGATCTCTGGGCCAGGAAGATCTCCTGGAGAAGGGAATGGCTAGCACTCCAGTATTCCTGCCTGGAGAATCACATGGACTGAAAGCCTATGGGCTACAGTCCATGGGGTTGCAGAGTTGAACATGACTGAGCAACTACCACTTTCACTTTCAGCCTGGATGAAAACCAGAAACCCTAGCCACCAAACCAGCAAGGGCTAGAGGCTGGAAGCAATTTTTCCCTGGATGTTTGCTCCCAGTGAAAAATGCATTTGTCACAGAGGCAAAAAGTGTAAATGCCGGTACAGAGTTTATTTTTAGAGACATAGCTCAACAACAAGTGGGAGAGCACACAGAGAAAGTTTGTTTATTTAAGATAGGAGCAAGGGAGAGATGCACACCTGGAGAGAAAGGGTGCGAGTGTCCCCTCTAGTGAGAAGCAGCGCAGTAAAGAGGTGGTTAAGTCATTTATATAGGTCAGTTCTTTCACGCCTTTGTTTACCTTTAGCCAATATCTGGTTTCTTTTCCCACACCTGACCTACCCTGCAACCTTACCGTGGGTGTGCACGTACCCCTCAGTCTAGATAGATCTCAAAGTGAAGGCTTCTGTGAGGAGCAAGACTCATTAAGGCCTGGCATTATCCCATGACTTTTGACAACCAAGGATCCTTTCTGCATATTGTAGTGTTTCCTATGTCCCAAAAAGCAGGATGGGGGGCAGAGATCCCTTAATCCTTTACTTGGACACAGTTTTGTCCCTCTTTGTCCTTGCCATGACTGTTAACTTGAAGTGTTTACAAGAGTCAGTTCAGTTCAGTTCAGTCACTCCATCATGTCTGACTCTGAGACCCCATCATGGACTGCAGCATGCCAGGCCTCCCTGTCCATCACCAACTTCCAGAGTTTACTCAAACTCATGTCCATTGAGTTAGTGATGCCATCCAACCATCTCATCCTCTGTCATCCCCTTCTCCTCCAGCCTTCAATCTTTCCCAGCATCAGGGTCTTTTCCAATGAGTCAGCTCTTCACATCAGGTGGCCAAAGTATTGCAGTTTCAGCTTCAACATCAGTCCTTCCAATGAACACTCAGGACAGATTTCCTTTAGGATGAACTGGTTGGAACTCCTTGCAGTCTGAGGGACTCTCAAGAGTCTTCTCCAACACCACAGTTCAAAAGCATCAAGTATTCAGTGCTCAGCTTTCTTTATAGTCCAACTCTCACATCCATACATGACTACTGGAAAAACATAGCCTTGACTAGATGGACATTTGTTGGCAAAGTAATATCTCTGCTTTTTAATATGCTGTCTACTGCTGCTGCTGCTGCTCCTAAGTAGCTTCAGTTGTGTACCCCATAGACGGCAGCCCAACAGGCTCCCCTGTCCCTGGGATTCTCCAGGCAAGAACACTGGAGTGGGTTTGCCATTTCCTTCTCCAATGCATGAAAGTGAAAAGTGAAAGTGAAGTCGCTCAGTTGTGTCTGACTCTTAGCGACCCCATGGACTACAGCCTACCAGGTTCCTCCATCCATGAGATTTCCAGGCAAGAGTACTGGAGTGGGGTGCCATTGCCTTCTCCAAATATGCTGTCTAGGTTGGTCAAAACTTTTCTTCCAAGGAGTAAGCGTCTTTTTATTTCATGACTACAATCACCATCTGCAGTCATTTTGGAGCCCCCCAAAATAAAGTCAGCCACTGTTTCCCCATCTATTTGCCATGAAGTGATGGGACCAGATGCCATAATCTTAGTTTTCTGAATGTTGCGCTTTAAGCCAACTTTTTCACTCTTCTTAAAGAGTGAAAAAGAAAGTGGCTCTTTAGTTCTTCTCCACTTTCTGCCATAAGGGTGATGTCATCTGCATATCTGAGGTCATTGATATTTCTTCTGGCAATCTTGATTTCAGTTTGTGATTCATCCAGGCCAGCGTTTCTCATGATGTACTCTGCATATAAGTTAAATAAACAGGGTGGCAATATACAGCTTTGACGTACTCCTTTTCTTATTTGGAACCAGTCTGTTGTTCCATGTCTGGTTCTAATGGTTGCATCCTGACCTGCATAAAGATTTCTCAGGAGGCAGGTCAGGTCGTATGGTATTCTCATCTCTTTCAGAATATTCCACAGTTTATTATGGTCCACACAGTCAAAGGCTTTGGCATAGTCAATAAAGCAGAAATAGATGTTTTTCCGGAACTCTCTTGCTTTTTCAGTGATCCAGCAGATGTTGACAATTTGATCTCTGGTTCCTCTGCCTTTTCTAAAACCAGCTTGAACATCAGGAAGTTCATGGTTTACATATTGCTGAAGCCTGACTTGGAGAATTTTGAGCATTACTTTACTAGCGTGTGAGATGAGTGCAATTGTGCAGTAGTTTGAGCATTCCTTGACATTGCTTTTCTTTGCAATTGGAATGAAAACTGACTTTTTCCAGTCCTGTGGCCACTGCTGAGTTTTCCCAAATTTGCTGTCATATTGAGTGCAGCACTTTTACAGCATCATCTTTTTAGGATTTGAAATAGTTCAAATAGCTCAACTGGAATTCCATCACCTCCACTAGCTTTGTTCGTAGTGATGCTTCCTAAGGCCCCTTCCTAAGGCCCACTTGACTTCACATTCCAGGATGTCTGGCTCTAGATGAGTGATCACACCATCTTAATTATCCAGGTCATGAAGATCTTTTTTGTACAGTTTTTCTGTGTATTCTTGCTACTTCTTCTTCTGCTTCTGTTAGGTCCATACAATTTCTGTCCTTTATTGAGCCCATCTTTGCATGAAATGTTCCCTTGGTATCTCTAATTTTCTTGAAGAGATCTCTAGTCTTTCCCATTCTGTTATTTTCCTCTATTTCTTTGCATTGATCACTGAAGAAGGCTTTCTTATCTCTTCTTGCTTTTCTTTGGAACTCTGCATTCAGGTGCTTATATCTTTCCTTTTCGCCTCTCTTCTTTTCACAGCTATTTGTAAGGCCTCCCCAGACAGCCATTTTGCTTTTTTGCATTTCTTTTCCATGGGGATGGTCTTGATCCCTGTCTCCCGTACAATGTCACGAACCTCATTCCATAGTTCTTCAGGCACTCTATCTATCAGATCTAGGCCCTTAAATCTATTCCTCACTTCCACTGTATAATCATAAGGGATTTGATTTAGGTCATACCTGAATGGTCTAGTGGTTTTCCCTACTTTCTTCAATTTGAGTCTGAATTTGGTAATAAGGAGTTCATGATCTGAGCCACAGTCAGCTCCTGGTCTTGTTTTTGTTGACTGTATAGAGCTTCTCCATCTTTGGCTGCATAGAATATAATCAATCTGATTTCGGTGTTGACCATCTGGTGATGTCCATGTGTAGAGTCTTCTCTTGTGTTGTTGGAAGAGGGTGTTTGCTATGACCAGTGCATTTTCTTGGCAAAACTCTATTAGTCTTTGCCCTGCTTCATTCCGCATTCCAAGGCCAAATTTGCCTGTTACTCCAGGTGTTTCTTGACTTCCTACTTTAGCATTCCAGTCCCCTATAATGAAAAGGACATCTTTTTTGGGTGTTAGTTCTAAAAGATCTTGTAGGTCTTCATAAAACCGTTCAACTTCAGCTTCTTCAGCATTACTGGTTGGGGCATAGACTTGGATAACTGTGATATTGAATGGTTTTCCTTGGAGACGAACAGAGATCATTCTGTCGTTTTTGAGATTGCATCCAAGTACTGCATTTCGGACTCTTTTGTTGACCATGATGGCTACTCCATTTCTTCTGAGGGATTCCTGCCCGCAGTAGTAGATATAATGGTCATCTGAGTTAAATTCACCCATTCCAGTCCATTTTAGTTCGCTGATTCCTAGAATGTCGACATTCACTCTTGCCATCTCTTGTTTGACCACTTCCAATTTGCCTTGATTCATGGACCTTACATTCCAGGTTCCTATGCAATATTGCTCTTTACAGCATCGGACCTTGCTTCTATCTCCAGTCACATCCACAGCTGGGTATTGTTTTTACTTTGGCTCCATCCCTTCATTCTTTCCAGAGTTATTTCTCTACTGATCTCCAGTAGCATATTGGGCACCTACTGACCTGGGGAGCTCCTCTTTTGGTATCCTATCATTTTGCCTTTTCATACTGTTCATGGGGTTCTCAAGGCAAGAATAAAGAAGTGGTTTTTCATTCCCTTTTCCAGTAGACCACGTTTTGTCAGAACTCTCCACCATGAGCCATCTGTCTTGGGTGGCCCTACGTGGCATGGCTCATAGTTTCATTGAATTAGACAAGGCTGTGGTCCATGTGATTAGATTGGTTAGTTTTCTGTGATTGTGGTTTTCAGTCTCTCTGGCCTCTGATGGATAAGAACAAGAGGCTTATGGAAGCTTCCTGATGGGAGAGACTGACTGAGGGGGAAACTGGGTCTTGTTCTGATGGGCAGGGCCATGCTCAGTAAATCTTTGATCCAATTTTCTGTTGATGGGTAGAGCTGTGTTCCCTCCCTGCTAGTTACCTGGGCCAAACTATGGTGGAGGTAATGAAGATAATGGTGACCTCCTTCAAAAGGTCTCATGCATGTATTGCTACATTCCATGCCCCCAACCTTGCATCAAGCCACCATTGACTCACGCCTCTGCTGGAGACTCCTGGACACTAGCAGGCAAGTCTGGGTCAGTCTCTTGTGGGGTCACTGCTCCTTTCTCCTGGGTCCTGGTGCACAAAGTTCTGTTTGTGCCCTCCAAGAGTCTATTTTCCAGTCCTGTGTAAGTTCTGGCAGATCTATGGTGGGGGTCAATGGCGACCTCCTCTAAGACGGCACATGCCACACCCAAGTCTGCTGCACCCAGAGCCCCTGCCTCCGTGGCAGTCCACTGCTGATCTATACGTCCACAAGAGACACTCAAACACAGTTCTGTCTCAGTCTCTGTGGGGTCCCTGGGTCCTGGTGTCCGCAAGGTTTGTTTGAGCCCTCTGAGCGTCTCTGGCAGGAATGGGGCTTGATTCTAAACACGAATTTGCCCCTCCTACCATCTTGCTGGGGCTTCTTTGCCCTTGGACATGGGGTATCTCCTTACAGCTGGTCCAGCGCCTACTGTCTTACTGGGGTTTCTCAAGAAACTTACTGGGATTTTATGAGTCAAAGACTGGCTATTTTCCCTGTTTCTGTTGTTACTTCTATTTGAGAGGGCACGTACGAGTCTGATTGTAAATGCCTTAACTGGAGCCCACCAACCTCTTGTCTCAGGAAATGCAAACAGGAATCTAGTTGTAAGTATCCAGCCTGAAGCCCACTTCTTCCTGCCCCATGAAATGCAAACAAGAGGCTGGCTGTTAGTGTCTAACCTGCAGCTCATCTATCTCCTGCCTCATTAGTAAAGCAACTTTCCCTTACAAATGGGAGGGGGCTCATCCAATCGGTTGGGGGCCTGAATAGAACAAAAAGGCTGAGTAAAAGGGACCTCATCCTGCCTACTGCCTTTGCATTAGGACGTTGGTTTTTCCATGCCTTTGGACTCAGGATTGAAACATCACCTCTGCCTGGGCTTTGAGCCTGCATCTTCAGATTGGATCTCAACCCTGAGCTCTGCCGGGTCTCAGGCCCTTTTACTCAGACTTGAACTACACCATCAGCTCTTCTGGGCCTCCTGGCCAACTGCAAATCTTGGGACTTGTCAGCCTTCGTAATGTGTGAGCCAGTTCCTTAAAATAAACCATACACCCACACCCGTATCCACACCCACAAACACACACACATATCCTGTCAGTTCTATTTATCCAGAGAACCCTGACTAATGCAGTCTCCTTCCCATCTGCCTTGTCAGTTTTTCAGGAAAATCTTCATATTTTTGTTTCATATATCTTTCAACTCATATTCAGTTCAGTTCAGTTCAGTCATTCAGTCGTGTCCGACTCTTTGTGACCCCATGAATCACAGCATGCCAGGCCTCCCTGTCCATCACCAACTCCTGGAGTTCACTCAGACTCATGTCCATCAAGTCACTGATGCCATCCAGACATCTCATCCTCTGTCATCCTCTTCTCCTCCTGCTTCCAATCCCTCCCAGCATCAGAGTCTTTTCCAATGAGTCAACTCTTCACATGAGGTGGCCAAGGTATTGGAGTTTCAGCTTTAGCATCATTCCTTCCAAAGAAATCCCAGGGCTGATCTCCTTCAGAATGGACTGGTTGGATCTCCTTGCAGTCCAAGGGACTCTCAAGAGTCTTCTCCAACACCACAGTAGGGTGACAATATACAGCCTTGACGTACTCCTTTTCCTATTTGGAACCAGTCTGTTGTTCCATGTCCAGTTCTAACTGTTGCTTCCTGACCTGCATCAGTTGTGATGAATTTTGAGATATGAATCTATCTGTGAAACCATCAGCACAGTCAACATAAATAAAGTACCCATCCTCTAAAGTTTCCCTGTGCTTCGTTGTAATCCATTCCCTTCCCCCACCCCCACCCCATCCCCAGATGATCACTATTGATATGTTTCCTTTTTGTATGAAAAGAAAAAAGTAAAGTGTTAGTTGCTCAGTCATGTTTGACTCTTTGCAACCCTATGGACTACAGTCTGCCAGACTCCTCTCTTCACGGAATTCTCTAGGCAAGAATATTGGAGTGGATAGCCATTCCCTTCTCCAGGGGATTTTCCCAACCCAGGGATTGAACTCTGGTCTGAAGCATTGCAGGCAGATTCTTTACTGTCTGAGCCACCAAGGAAGCCCTTCCTTTTTTATAGTCACTGAGAAAACCGAAGACCAGAAGGTAATATACCCTGCCTATGACAGGGTTAATATACAGCCTCCTGACACTTGGCCCAGTATTCATTCTAGAAGACCATCATAACTCATCCTAAGAAGAAAGGGAGAGAGAACCATTTATTGAGCACCCACCATATGCTAAGTCCCAGGCTAGGTGCTTTATATGGTAGCTATGTAAATACAGTAGCCTGCGGACTCCTTTGGCTTTAGATGCCTTCTCTCTGATGAGCATTTTCCTCCATCCCTGAGTTCTCACTTAAGCTCACGTATCCAGTGTGAGCTTGGACGTCTCTCTCTTGGTGGTTTAGCAAGCATCTCAAACTAAGCCACCTAAACTTCACTTTATTTACAACTTACTTTCCTCTAGTTCCCGAACAGTAGGCCCTGATTCTTCTATTCAAGTGCTCAAGCCAGAAATTTTGAGTCAACTTTGATTCTTCCCTTCCCTTCCCCTGGGACCACTGCTGCCCCTTGGTGAAGCCACCGTCATGCCCCACTTGCTGCCCCTGCTTTCTTTCTTGCTCGGCCCTCCGTAACTTTTTCTCCAGGCATCAGCCAGTTGTTGCTGTTTAGTCACTCAGTCCAGCTCTTTGTGACTCCATGGACTTGTAGCCTGCCCATCTCCACTGTCCATGGAATTCTCCAGGCAAGAATACTGGAGTGGGTTGCCATTTCCTTCTCTTCAGCCCGTAATCTTCTTAAAACATATGAGATCATGACATTCCTCTTCCTAAACCTCCCCCCCCACCCCCACCACCAGTGGCTTCCCAACACATCTGGAATATTTGTATGTTTTTACTTAGCCTCATGAAGTTCTACGTGATTTGTCACTTTTGTGAACTGGTATTGCAACCCCATCCTGATCTCCGGACACACACACAAGCCTCCAGCTGTTCTGACCTTCCTTTTAATGCTTGAACATATTAAGCTTATCACTGCCATAACTCTTTGCTTAGAACACTATGCTCTCCTTTTAGCTTAATATGGATGATTTCTATTCTTTCCTAAGCTATTAGCCAAGGACAAGAGATGGTAGTTATCACCATCTGAAATTTTCTTGTTATTTTTTTGATAATCTGTTCATTGCTTGTCTTCCTTCTTGAGAATGAGAGTAGGAACCTTGCATGTTGTATTTACTGATGTATATACTTATCTATCTCCAACACTTAGAAAAATATTTGGCATATTCTAGGTGCTCACTACCTATTTGTTGAATAAATGGCCAAATAATAGGTGTCTTAATCACAGTAATTGTTAACAATCTTCACAGTTAAATATTTCTCTATTGCTATGTAAAAACTCAACAAGTCTTTCTAATTCTTTCTCCCCTCAATGTTTTACTTGGCTCTGTGCTCTCCATAGTGATGAAACCTTTAAACATTTTAACTTCTTTATTTTCCTACCCCCTCATGAAACCTCTCCCCCTATACCCCCAACCCCTACCTCTTGGGTTTTGCCGAGTAAATTCAGCACTTTCATTCTATTATCCCATATTTTCTTACAATATGCCTCTTCTGTTTCAATAATCCTCACTTAACTCATATTACAATTCCCAGTCAAGCATTCATCATTTGTTTTTAGATTTAATAATAAAACACCATAAGATTCATTGCTTACTACTTTTTCTTATACTTGTCATCTTCTGTATCTTGAGACTTTTGTTTTACTTTAAGTTTCCTTTGGTTAGAATCCTTCTCAAGTGGTTTCTCAGCTAGGGGTATGCCTTTTTTTAAAGGCACATAACTCTTGGAATATTTGTATGTTTTTACTTAGCCTCATGAAGTTCTACGTGATTTGTCACTTTTGTGAACTGGTATTGCAACCCCATCCTGATCTCCGGACACACACACAAGCCTCCAGCTGTTCTGACCTTCCTTTTAATGCTTGAACATATTAAGCTTATCACTGCCATAACTCTTTGCTTAGAACACTATGCTCTCCTTTTAGCTTAATATGGATGATTTCTATTCTTTCCTAAGCTATTAGCCAAGGACAAGAGATGGTAGTTATCACCATCTGAAATTTTCTTGTTATTTTTTTGATAATCTGTTCATTGCTTGTCTTCCTTCTTGAGAATGAGAGTAGGAACCTTGCATGTTGTATTTACTGATGTATATACTTATCTATCTCCAACACTTAGAAAAATATTTGGCATATTCTAGGTGCTCACTACCTATTTGTTGAATAAATGGCCAAATAATAGGTGTCTTAATCACAGTAATTGTTAACAATCTTCACAGTTAAATATTTCTCTATTGCTATGTAAAAACTCAACAAGTCTTTCTAATTCTTTCTCCCCTCAATGTTTTACTTGGCTCTGTGCTCTCCATAGTGATGAAACCTTTAAACATTTTAACTTCTTTATTTTCCTACCCCCTCATGAAACCTCTCCCCCTATACCCCCAACCCCTACCTCTTGGGTTTTGCCGAGTAAATTCAGCACTTTCATTCTATTATCCCATATTTTCTTACAATATGCCTCTTCTGTTTCAATAATCCTCACTTAACTCATATTACAATTCCCAGTCAAGCATTCATCATTTGTTTTTAGATTTAATAATAAAACACCATAAGATTCATTGCTTACTACTTTTTCTTATACTTGTCATCTTCTGTATCTTGAGACTTTTGTTTTACTTTAAGTTTCCTTTGGTTAGAATCCTTCTCAAGTGGTTTCTCAGCTAGGGGTATGCCTTTTTTTAAAGGCACATAACTCTTTGACTTCTTTAATGTTTGAAAAGTTCTTTCAATAAGAATAGCAACAATTAGAAGGCTATATTTGGTAGCAGTTTGTGCTGTTGCTGGGGGAAGGGGCTATGACAGAATAGTCAAGGGCCTTATCTTCATGGAGCTTATGTTTTTTCCTTGGTCTTTGCACTGGTGGAATAGACTAATGCAGGAATTAACACTCCCACCTTCAATCTCAAAGGCTTAAAAAAATCCTAAGTGTCCTTTTTACTCATGTGAAGTTTGCTGCTGATCCCAGGGAACTTACTAGGGAGCTTATCGACTACGTGAAAGCTCAGTGTTTTGAGTCTATATCAACAGGAGCTGCCTAGATCACATCAGTTCAGTTCAATTCAGTCACTCAGTCGTGTCTGACTCTTTGCGACCCCATGAATCGCAGCACGTCAGGCCTCCCTGTCCATCACCAACTCCCGGAGTTCACCCAAACTCATGTCCATCGAGTCGGTGATGCCATCCAGCCATCTCATCCTCTGTCGTCCCCTTCTCCTCCTGCCCCCAATCCCTCCCAGCATCAGGATCTTTTCCAATGAATCAACTCTTCGCATGAGGTGGCCAAAGTATTGGAGTTTCAGCTTTAGCATCAGTTCTTCCAATGAACACCCAGGACTGATATCCTTTAGGATGGACAGGTTGGATCTCCTTGCAGTCCAAAGGACTCTCAACAGTCTTCTCCAACACAACAGTTCAAAAGCATCAATTCTTCAGTGCTCAGCTTTCTTCACAGTCCAACTCTCACAGCCATACACGACTACTGGAAAAACCATAGTCTTGATCTTAGTTTTCTGAATATTGAGCTTTAAGCCAACTTTTTCACCCTCCTCTTTCACTTTCATCAGGAGGCTTTTTAGTTCCTCTTCACTTTCTGCCATAAGAGTGGTGTCATTTGCATATCTGAGATTATTGATATTTCTCCCGGCAATCTTGATTCCAGCTTGTGCTTCTTCCAGCCCAGCATTTCTCATGATGTACTCTGCATATAAGTTAAATAAGCAGGGTGACAATATACAGCCTTGACAGACTCCTTTTCCTATTTGGAACCAGTCTGTTGTTCCATGTCCAGTTCTAACTGTTGCTTCCTGACCTGCATATTGGTTTCTCAAGAGGCAGCTCAAGTGGTCTGGTGTTGCCATCTTTTGAAGAATTTTCTACAGTTTATTGTGATCCACACAGTCAAAGGCTTTGGCATAGTCAATAAAGCAGAAATAGATGTTTTTCTGGAACTTTCTTGTTTTTTCCATGATCCAGCGGATGTTGGCAATTTGATCTCTGGTTCCTCTGCCTTTTCTAAAACCAGCTTGAACATCTGGAAGTTCATGGTTCACATGTCGCTGAAGCCTGGCTTGGAGAATTTTGAGCATTACTTTATTAGCATATGAGATGAGTGTTATTGAACCATAGCTTTAAATTTTTTCTATTGAACTTTAGAATTTAGAAATCATATAAATAGTACTAAAAGGTGTTTTTGTGTGTGTGCTTTCACACTATCTCATTAAGAATTCTAACTATATCTTGCCTCCTTAAAAGCCACATGTTGGGAAAGCTCTCCCTGCCTCAGTGGCTTCTGTTCCCTTTAATAATATCTGGCCTGTAAGTACATGTTTTGTAGAGTATGCACACAAGGCATTGGGGTCTTTTGGGTCAAGGGAGGCCAATAGGTAGTGGAAGACAGAGAAGTTTCTTTTCTGGTAGGTTGTTGATGACAGGTTTGTTAAGATTGGGTAGGGAAGGGAGCCTCTTTGTTATAATATTCCAGTGGAAATGGAGTGTCTTCAACCCCATGCTGCCACTTCCCTCTGACACACGCACCTCTGAAAAATAGCTTACCTCTTCTAGAGCCACACAGAGCTAGTTGGAGGGATGGTTCCTCTCCCTGAACCTAGAGGGTCCATCATGCTTTCTTCCCATGACCTCATAATTGAAGTCTTCACTGCAGATTCTTCTGGGAAGGCAAGCCTCTTTTCAGGTGGGGTTTGAGTTCTTCCTTTGGTGTTACAATGAATGAATCCCTCATCCTAAGTCCTCTTTCCCAGTATTTGAAGTGTCAGCTATATCCGGCTTCCCTTCTCGGCCACTACAATGAGCCAAGTTTATTTTGGTGGCTGAATGATCCCTGGGAGTTGGAACAGTGAAAAGACCCTGAGCACATATTCAGGTCATTATTCTGTAGAATCCTCCAAGAATTTCCTCTCTGATCTTCCCATCTTCTTATCTTTTCAAGCCCCATTTCTTTATTCATAGTGGCATGCCAACCTGTTCCCCTGAAAGAAGTTTTATAAAAGGAAGAGCAATAGTTTGAATTTGTCACTGTTATCATACTTTTATTTGCCTACAGATCAGATACTCTATCTGGTGCTGGCAACTTTCTATGGTAAGTCTAGGATCAACAACTGAGTA
This sequence comes from Cephalophus harveyi, assembly GCA_006410635.1. Lineage (NCBI taxonomy): Eukaryota > Metazoa > Chordata > Mammalia > Artiodactyla > Bovidae > Cephalophus > Cephalophus harveyi. The sequence continues at coordinate 104,536 of SJYT01034870.1, read as the reverse complement.
CTAGCTTAGGGAATTGACACCCTGTCATCCACATCCAACTGTCATCATTGAAGCAGCCCCCAAACAAAGATGGGCAGGTAGGCACATTGGGATAATGCATCCCTGGCAAGGGGAATGGGTTGGGACATTTCATGGTTGTTTGTGAGAGTAGTCATTTCATCATGAGAGTATACCTATGAAATGCCTTTGTTGTTTAAGTTTCTTTCCTGATGGCTGGCAATGTTGCCATGTTTCCACCAGATATACAGAATGCAAGTACTGGGTTCAAAGCACGTGCAAGTCATCTAATATATGTTGACTCCTTCACTCCTACCACACCTCTGTGTTGCTATCCCCATTTTACACATGGGCAAGTAGGGTTTACAGAGAAGAGGTGAATGAGATGGCAGGATTGTTATGTGAAGGTGATTTGAGTGATCCCAATGGGCTCTTCCCTGGTGGCTCAGATGGTAAAGCATCTGCCTACAATGTGGGAGACCTGGGTTCGATTCCTGGGTTGGGAAGATCTCCTGGAGAAGGAAATGGCAACCCACTCCAGTACTCTTGCCTGAAAAATCCTATGGAAAGAGGAGCCTGGTAGGCTACCGTCCATGGGGTCACAAAGAGTCGGACACGACTGAGTGACTTCACTCACTCACTCACTCACTCAATGTCCATACGCATGTTCTGCGCCACTAATCCATGCTCTGCTCAATTTTGACTTGGTTTCAAGAGCAAAGAAGTAAAGGAAAGGTGGTTGGTTTGCCAGCCCACAAATAGGCAGGAGTTGGCCATAAACGGGAAATGAAAAGTGGTCCAATGTGATTGGATTATATACTACAGTTCAGTTCAGTCGCCCAGTCACACCCAACTCTTGCCACTCCATGGACTGCAGCACATTAGGCTTTGCTGTCCATCGCCAGCTCCTAGAATTTGCTCAAATTTGTGTCCATCAAGTAGGTGATGCCATCCAACCATCTCATATTTTGTCATTCCCTTCTCCTCCTGCCTTCAATCTTTCCCAGCATCAGGTGGCCAAAGTGTTGGAGCTTTAGCTTCAGCATCAATCTTTCCAATGAATATTCAGGACTGCTTTCCTTTAGGTTTGACTGGTTTGATTTCCTTGCCATATAGGAGGGTTGTTGTGGAGGGATGAGATTTGAAAGAGAAGTTAAAGCCAGATGGTGAAGGATCCCAGCTCTTCCAAGCTGGCAAAGATTAGGCAAATTGTTTCACCTCTCTGAGGCTTAGTCTTCTGATCTGGAAATGCCTTTCCTGATTGCATCCGTGTGTGTGTGTGTGTGTGTGTGTTCATGCATTCTCATGTGTGTTTTCCTGTGAAGCACCTAGTAAGTGCTTAATGAAAGTTAATCCTCCCTTGCTTTTCAGGACCTGGCAGCTGGTGGGAAGAGGGGGTTAGGGATGGGAGGAGTGAAGGGATGGCAATGCTTATCACCTCCAGAGGCCCCAGGTTTCTTCCAATTCCAACAGCCTCTTCACATTTGAGAGCTCAGCCTCGGGCCCATTTGGTGTTAATTACAGCAACCCAGGCTTCTCTGTGTGAAGGAAACAGGCCCTCGTTTCTCTCATTAAAGTAAAATATGACCCATTTTTATGCTTGCGTATTTTGTTGCCGAGATTACGAGAATCATCCTTTCTGTTTATACGGAACGGAGAAACGTTACACCGAGAGGGCGGCCGGGGGCCCGAGTCGGGGGAATAGAAAGCAGATGTGGTCCTCACTGCAAATTTCCCTTCCAGCCTCGGCCGCCCTCTCCTCCTCACTGCCTCTTCTCCCTCTCATGAGCATAATCCTTATTTCAGATCCACATGAGGTAAGCGGACTGTAGGGGAATAAGCTCACGTTTATGGAGCTCTTTACCAGGTGCCAAGCTCTATAAACAAGTTTCCCCCTGAATTCTCCCCCAAAGCTTCAGGGGTGGTTGGTATTAATCGTTTTCATTCCCCAGTTCCCTCAAACCAGAGATGCCCAAAGTCTTCCCAGTGCTTTGAGATGTGGAGAAAAATGAATCCTCCTGATCACAGATGCAAGTACAGACCTTGTGCCCAGGCTTTCAGGTCCACAGAGCTGTCACACATATCACATGATAGAGGTCATCACAGGTAAAGGTGACTGGGGGTCAGAGGGTTCAGGGATTCGTACAAGGTCAAGTTAACTAGTGAGCAATGGGGATTCAGAAAGATTTTAGGCAGAGAACTGACAATGTGCATTGCGTGATTTTGAAGGATTGCTCTGGTAACAGTCTAGGAAGTGGGTGGGAGGGAAGTGAGAATCTTTGTGGTCATTATGTTCTCCATCACAGGCACTCAACAATACCACTGTAGTACGCCAGCAGTCAAAGACAATAGGTAAGTGAATGAACATAAATGATGTAAATAAAACTTTATTCACAAAAACAAAAGGTGGCTGCCATCTTTCTTTGTGGGAATGTACTCTTGTTGGGCAAGCGAAGCCCAGGTGGCACAGTGGTAAAGAATCCACCTGCCAATGCAGGAGACACAAGACATGCAGGTTCGATCCCTGGGTTAGGAAGATCCCCTGGAGTAGGAAATGGCAACCTACTCCAGTATTCTTGCTTGGAACATTCCATGGACAGAGGAGCCTGGTGGGCTACAGTCTATGGGGTTGCAAAGAGTCAGAAATGACAGAAGCAAATTTGCATGTATTCTTGTTGGATATATTATTTACTATTGATTAGACCCAGGCTCTATGAAATTCCTTTTTGATTTGTGGATTTTTGTCTGCCAGAGATAAAATAGTTTATCTGATAGAAAAAAGGTTCTGCTTTTTTTGTCCTGAAGGACATTAACTAGTTTTGTATCTAATAAGATATCTTATTCCAATAGTCTCTCTGTAGCACTTATGTAATAGCAATACTCAGCTCTTCAAAAAAACTCCAAGCCAGCTTTACTATCAGGTTTCCTCATTAATGAATTAAATAAATCTTGAACACATGTTAACTTTATGTTATTATGATAGTTATTTTTATTTTAACTTTCTGAAAATTATACTGTACTTCAAAAGAGGAGAGATGTAGGATAAGGCTGTCATCCAGAAAAGATACAGAGACGATGGAGATGTTAGGGATTTTTAAGAGATATCATTGATAGGACTTGACGACTGATGATATGAAATTGTGAAAAGGAGGAGTGAGAATGAGTGGTTCCCAATGTAGCTTGATGGGGTGGCACTGACTGCAGTGGCCTTCGCAGATATAGGAATACCATCACTGACTAATCCCCCCGCCTTGGAAAGCTGCATAGTTGACAATGGATCTGAGCGGTGATGGGCAAATGGCAAAGAACCAGGTCAACCTCTAAGGCTCCCCATCCTTACTGTCTTGTTGGAAATTCAAATACTAATCTTGATAAGTTAGTATGTGGAAACCTGAGTTGAGAATTCAAATATTAATAAATTGTTTCCTGGGGTATTGCAGGAATACTGCTTTTGGGGAGAGAGGTCAGAAAGAGGAAAGCACACAGACATCTGGTCCCTTTCCAAGTGGGGCTGTATGGTGGGAGGATGTGGAGCCCTGGAGGAGGTGTGGGTGGAGGGCTCTGCCCTATGCTCAGTGAGGACGGCTGTCCCAGCCTTCATGAGGTTTATATTTGAATCAGGGAAGATATTACACTGTATTATAAATTCCTTTTCCTCGTTTCTGGGAGAAATTTATCCTCTACATATATTGCATACCAGCAACACAGCAGATATACATGTTCATCAGTGGGGACTGATTAGGTAAATTCCATACAATAGAATGCTAGGTTATGGTGGGAAAGAATAAGAAAGTGCTATACATCCTGATGAGAAATGATCTCCATGGTGGGGTGTGATGTGGCGAGAACCAGGTGAGAAATGATTATGGAGTGTGCTACTTTTCATGTCAGAAGGGAAAATAAGAATACATATTTTATTTGCCTGAAGTAACTCTAGAAGGGATACCCAAGAAACTAAGGAATGTGATACCTGCTGAAGTGAGGGAAGGTGGGTGGATGGGGCAGGGTTAGAAGCCAGTTTTTCACCAGTTTACTCCATTTTATGTTGTTTTGAACTTTGGATTTAGCAAAATTACCTATTACCTGTGAAGTGAAATGAAATGATGGGATAGTATAAGTTACCTCTAGGAGTAGTGTATAACTAAGAGTAAAGTAACAGGGAAGGCCCCCTTGGAGAAGCTGACATTTAATCTGATAAGTTGGAGTTGGCCGGCAGTGAAGAGCGGAGGAATGTTTCAGATAAAGGGAACAGTACAAGTGAAGAAGTTAAGGTGAGAGAGTATGGGGAATCGAGGAACCTAAATTCATTATGGCTGAGGGGAAACTTGACTTGCAGTTAAGGTAGGTGGAGAGGGCTGACATGTATCAAGGGCGAACTTTAGGTTTACCTGCAATAGCACAGCGTGTGCCGTGGGCTTCCCATACACCAGGCACCCTACCTAACCCACCACCTGCATCGTCGCATCCATTCCTCGCATGATCCCTACTTTCCAGGTGAGGAACAGAAGCGCCATAGTTTCAGTAGCTTCCTTAGGTCATGCAGCCACTGAGTGGTGGATGGCAATCCAGACTGCCGGCTCCTTTATTTTGTCATCTATAATATGAGGACATCGGCTGTATAAATGAGATGAAAAGCATAGGAAGAGCCTGGCTCAGTGACTGACACATTATAGAGACATCCCTAATCTCACCTACTGACAACTGGTGGCACCCAAGTCCAGGCAGATCACTCAAACTCACAGCACAGCCTGCTGGAAAGGGTTGAATGGGAGAGAAGAGAGAACTCAAAATACGCAGTTGAAATTCTTGACTAACAGAGTAAAAACAATTATTGTAAAGAAAGGAGCAGAGGAGCCATACTAAATCCAGATCTCCTAAATATATGATTCTCAACCCCCTCTCCTTTCACAGCTTGGGGAAGGTCATTTAACACCAGTGACACTGAGCAGAGTTGCCACGAGCTTAGCCCCTGCCAAGCACCCTGCAGGCACCATCCCCACATGGTCTCAGCTGCTGCTTGCTGCAGCTGGCTTAGATATGCATCGTTATCCCCATTTAATAGCCAAGGGAGCAGAAGCTGAAGGTTAGCCATCTTGCCCAAGGTCATGCAGGTATAAGCATTGGACCAGACTTGAACCTTGTTCTCTGCTGGATGACAGGTATTTTCATTTTAACCTATACCCAAGTGATTAGGGCACAGTATGAAAAGAGCTATGATTCTGTCCAAGTCTCTGACTCAATAAGGCTGCAGAGGAGGGTCCCAGAACCTTCTAGAAGGATGAGGGGACCTTTGACTGGAGTCCTGAAGAAGAAGAAGATGCTGTCCAGGTAGAGTGGAAACAGAAGGGTACTCCAGGTGGAAGGACCAGAATGGACAAGGATTGGGAGGGACTGAGGTCTGCGGCTCATTTGGAAAATAAGGCGGCTAGAGTGGCAGCAGGAGAGAGTGGGAGGGACAAGAAAGCAGACTCTTAGCAGCTAGACCTGATTCCATATATGAAACAAGCTTTATCTTTCCCTTTGACAAGTCCATTGTCACCCTCTAATCTAAAAATGAGAAGAGAGAGGCCACCGATAAGTGTTTTCCCATTTGAACCAAGTTTGCTGTGAAAAGACCCAGCTGGCCGGTGGAGGATCATGTTTCCTGTCTGGATGGCCTCCAAAGAGGGGTCTTCTGAGGAGGCCGAGTGTGGCCAGCCGCTCTGCTCCTCTGCTTAATCACTTGCTCTGTTTGCTCTCTCACTGGTTCCTCGTCCAGTTGCTGCCCCCACACCTCATCAATTACCCTGGGCTCAAGGAGGAAGGCCTACCACACTGCTGTGGAGACCCCAGTGCTTGGTGCTGACAACGCGGAGCTGGACTCTATCTGGCCTGATGATCTGGGGATAGATAAGGGCCATTAACACCTCTCTTAATTACAGAACCCCAGAGCGGGCCTGCTAGTCCCTGACAGGCCGAGCTGGGAGGAAGTGTGAAGATCCAGGCTTCATCTGATTTTATTTATTTTATTGAATGAGTTAATATCTGAGAGCCCTAGGAAGGGTGCCAAGCATGTAGCAGGTGCCAGGCAAGCCCTTGGTATTGTTGTTAATTGTGCATGCTTAGTCGCTCAGTCATATCCGGCTCTTTGCAACCCCATAGACTGTTGCCTACCAGGTTCCTCTGTCCATGGATTTTTCAGGCAAGAATACTGATTGTCATTGTCTTCTCCAGGAGATTGTCCTGACCCAGGGATTGGACCCTTGTCTCCTGCATCTTCCTGCATTGGCAGGTGGATTCTTTATCACTGAGCCACCTGGGAGGCCCCATGGGTGTTATTAGTGCTCTTATTTTATAGGCAGAAATGAGACTTGCTCAGTTACACAGCAAGTGACAGGCTGAGCTGGGACGGTCCAGGCCAGGGCTCTTTCCCGGACATCTTGCTGCCCTGGGAAGGGCTCTGAGGGTTTTGTTTCCACCTTGTAGCTGGCATTTTGAGCTCCATTTTAGGATCTGTTCTAAGAAAAGGCACCATAGAAAGTTTATTATTTTAGGAGAACCAGTGACAAAGACTGTTTTTCTTCATTAAAATGTCTCTTCATTTGATCTCCTCCCCAATCAGCACTGTACAAGAGGCATCTTCATTTTGTGAATGAGAAAACTGAGCATATACATACCACACCTGAAGGCCCGCTCTCAGAAGATGCTCACACATTTTAACTCTCTCATTCATCTGGGTGAGCGCAGTGACTGAAAGTCACTCAGTCGTGTCTGACTCTTTGCAACCCCGTGGACTATACAGACTATACAGTTGATGGAATTCTCCAGGCCAGAATACTGGAGTGGGTAGCCTTTCCCTTCTCCAGGGGATCTTCCCAACCCAGGGATCGAACCCAGGGATCCAACCCAGGTCTCCCGCATTGCAACCAGATTCTTTACCAGCTGAGCCACAAGGGAAGGCCGAGTGCAGTGACTAATGCAGATTAAAAAAAAAAAAGCCAACGAAGATGTCTCTGTGAAAATTTATCTCCCACCTAACGCAGATCTTTCTCCCCTCTCATTTCGAGTGCGAAATGAGAAATGATGACTAGAGAGAGTTTGGTGGGGTCCCCGGGGGGTCAGAGCTGAAGGCGAGGCTGGTGGGTGGCCTGCTGCTGGGTGGGACGAGAGTGCCTTGAGGGGCACCCATCTGTCTTGTCCTTTGACGTGTGGGGTAAACTTGTACCTGCTTCTCATTCAGCAGAAGCATCTGTACTATCTGCTTCTGAGAAGAATGTCTGAATACAATCCAGGCAGGCTGACTTGAGATGTTTTGTGCCCATCTGGGAAAGGTGGGTGGTGGGTGGGCCAGCAGGCCCTGGGATGGCCTTATCAGAGAGGTAAGGCTGGAAGGGGAACGCCAGGAAGACCCTTGCTTAGGGAGTAGCCACCAAGGCTACTGAGTCTGTGAAATTAGGCCCAGAATTCTTTCTGAAATTTGCTAAAGTCAGTTTTAGGGGAAGTAAAAGGCAGTTAATTCTGTTTTATGAGGGATGCAGCTCAGTGGTAAAGAACCCGCCTGCAATGCAGGAGATATGAGAGTCACAGGTTTAATCACTGGGTTGGGAAGCTCCCTTGGAGTAGGAAGTAGCAACCTACTCCAGTATTCTTGCCTGGAAAATTCCATGGACAGAGGAGCCTGGGAGGCTATCGTCCATGGGGTCACAAAAGAGTTGGACATCACTGAGATACACAAGCACACATGCTGCTTACAAATAGGCATGGTATAGCACACTGGTTTAGGGCCCTGTTTCTGGAGCCTGTGTTCAAATTTTAGCTACACTTCTCCCTACTAACTGTGTGACTCTCAACATTTCTCTCTCTCTTTTTTTTTTCTTGTGTGTGTGTGTGTGCCTCTATTTCCTCATCTGTCAAATGGGAGACTATTGCTATAACTTACATCATAGAGTTGATGTAAGGCTAAAGAGTTTATATACAGGAAGTGCTCAGAACAGCATGTAAGCCCTAGCTAAATGTTGCTGTTACCTCACACCAGTCAGAATGGCCATCATCAAAAAAAAATCTACAAACAATAAATGCTGGAGAGGGTGTGGAGAAAAGGGAACCCTCCTGCACTGTTTGTGGGAATATAAACCTATGCAGCCATTATGGAGAACAAAATGGAGATTCCTAGGAATAAATCTACCTTGGTGGTGGTTTAGTTGCTAAGTCGTATCCAACTCTTGAGACCCCATAGCATGTAGTCTACCAGGCTCCTCTGTCCATGGGATTCTCCAGGCAAGAATACTGGAGTGGGTTGCCATTTCCTTCTCCAGGAAATCTACCCAACCCCGGAATCGAACCTGGGTCTCTGGCATTGCAGGCAGATTCTTTGCCAACTGAGCTACGAGGGAATCTCACATGACCCAGCAATCCCACTGCTTGGTATACACCCTGAGAAAACCACAGTTGTTTCTTTTAACCATAATTCTAAAAGACACATGTACCCCAATGTTCATTGCAGCACTGTTTATAATAGCCAGGACATGGAGGCAACCTAGATGCCCATCAACAGATGAATGGCTAAGAAAGATGTGGCACATATACACAATGGAATATTACTCAGCCATAAAAGGGAATGAATTTGAGTCTGTTGTAATGAAGTAGACAAACCTAGAGCCTCTTATACAGAATGAAGTAAGTCAGAGAAAAACAAACATCATATATTAATGCATATATATGGAATCTAGAAAAAATACTGCTGAACCTATTTGCAGAGAAGGATTGTAGACACAGATGTAGAGACACAGCCGGGGAAAGAGAGGGTGGGCTGAATTGAGAAAGAAGCATTGACAGACATACACTATCATGAGTAACATAGATAGCTAATGGGAGTTGCTGTATAACACAGGGAGACCAGTCTGGGGCTCTGTGACGACCTACAGGGGTGGAAGGGGAGAGGGGAGGGAGGGGATATGTATATGATTATGACTGATTCGAAGTGTTGTATGGCAGGAAACAACACAGCACTATCAAGCAATTTTCCTACAATTAAAAAACACAAAAATGTTGCTGTTATTATTGCTACAATTTAACACCTACACAAGTGGCGCAGTGGTAAAGAATCCGTCTGCCAATGGGGTTGGGAAGATCCTCTGGGTCAAGAAGATCTCCTGGAGAAGGAAATGGTCACCCACTCCAGTATTCTTGCCTAGTAAATTCCATGGACAGAGAAGCCAGGTGGGCTATATAGTCCATGGGGTCACAAAGAGTCAACACGACTGAGTGGGCACACACACACACATATGCATCGGGTGCTTTACATGCATCAGTCTCTTATTAAATCCTCACAACTAATTCTCCCACAGAGAGCAGTAGGCCTAGGTATGGACTCTGACGACCTAACTCCAAAGACTATGTGCTTTCTCTTGGGCTAGGCTGACTCCAAAATTCTTTGTCTTTATCTGAAATCTCTTTTTTTCCTGAAATGTCCCCCACTTTTTCCATTCAATGAGAGTGTAGAGAGATCAGTGAGAAGGTCACTTTATGGGCATCCTATGAAGCCAGGAGTCAACCGCCCCCTCTCTGGAGCCAGGGTTCTTGGCCAGATGAAATGGCCCCATGCACATGGCCTGCTGTCAGACTTCAGGGTTTGCCTCCAATGTTGGATTGGCATCTGTGTGACTGTAGGTGAGTCTCATCACCTCTGGGAGCCTCGTTTCCCTCTGTCTTTTCCATCTTTACAGACTTGTGGCTGGCTGGGCAACTCAAGGGGGCTGAAAAACATAAGGAGCTGCTCATAGATGAAGTTTTGGGAGATCTGAAGAGGCCTCAGCCACTGTCATTCTTTACATAATAAAAAATGAAAAAAAAAAAAAAGAAGCCAAATAGCATTATAAAATAGGATGTGTTTGAGATCCAACCACGGCCATCCTCTTTTTCTAATCCTGCTGGGACATGTCTGGGGCTGTACATTTTACCTCTTCAAAGCGTAAATGGAATTTCTAATGAGGCCCTTTGGGCCTGAGGGGTGGGGCCAAGGCCCCTCCTGACTCCTCTGATTCAGATCATACATTAGCCTGGCTGCTGCACCCAGCTAGGCCTAGACTGAACTCTGTAGGTGGGGCTGTCTGTATTCCTTAGAGTGCCTGGCACAGTAAAGTTTGAGAATCTTAGAGAAAGAAATTGACCTTCCCTCCTTCTCCTAGGAGAAGCCTGGAGTCTCTGATCTCTTCGCTTTTCCTCATCAACTGCCTGACCGCTTCTCAACACCTTCTTCTATGCCTGGTTCAGACTCAGGACTGAGGTTGCTGTGTCTGTGGAACAATTGCTGCCTCTGTGTGTTCTCAGCTTTTGGTGCAGAGTCTACCTAGAGAGACCTAGAGCTACAGGGGCGTGGGAGTACAGAGCTATATTCCTGGGTAGTTGCACATAGGTGGATGAGAGCCCAGGACTGGAGCTGTGAGCAGCTCAAACCCTGAGAGCAGATGTGATGATGACCTAAGAAAGCTAGTGACTAGCCCAGAGCCTGGCACACAGATGTGCTTATGCATGAAGGAATCAGTGAGTAAAGCAGCCCTGGGCCCTGGCTTCCAGGTCCCCTTGGTGCACCCACAGACATCTGGCCTCTACCGCCCGAGTCACAACATTGGCCTCTTGTCATGATTGTTCCTCCGTCCTTTGATCATGAACCTTAGTACAGGCCTTAAAAAAAAAAAAAGAAGCCAAATAGCATTATAAAATAGGATGTGTTTGAGATCCAACCACGGCCATCCTCTTTTTCTAATCCTGCTGGGACATGTCTGGGGCTGTACATTTTACCTCTTCAAAGCGTAAATGGAATTTCTAATGAGGCCCTTTGGGCCTGAGGGGTGGGGCCAAGGCCCCTCCTGACTCCTCTGATTCAGATCATACATTAGCCTGGCTGCTGCACCCAGCTAGGCCTAGACTGAACTCTGTAGGTGGGGCTGTCTGTATTCCTTAGAGTGCCTGGCACAGTAAAGTTTGAGAATCTTAGAGAAAGAAATTGACCTTCCCTCCTTCTCCTAGGAGAAGCCTGGAGTCTCTGATCTCTTCGCTTTTCCTCATCAACTGCCTGACCGCTTCTCAACACCTTCTTCTATGCCTGGTTCAGACTCAGGACTGAGGTTGCTGTGTCTGTGGAACAATTGCTGCCTCTGTGTGTTCTCAGCTTTTGGTGCAGAGTCTACCTAGAGAGACCTAGAGCTACAGGGGCGTGGGAGTACAGAGCTATATTCCTGGGTAGTTGCACATAGGTGGATGAGAGCCCAGGACTGGAGCTGTGAGCAGCTCAAACCCTGAGAGCAGATGTGATGATGACCTAAGAAAGCTAGTGACTAGCCCAGAGCCTGGCACACAGATGTGCTTATGCATGAAGGAATCAGTGAGTAAAACAGCCCTGGGCCCTGGCTTCCAGGTCCCCTTGGTGCACCCACAGACATCTGGCCTCTACCGCCCGAGTCACAACATTGGCCTCTTGTCATGATTGTTCCTCCGTCCTTTGATCATGAACCTTAGTACAGGCCTTGCATGTTGTTTCAGCATCTTCAGCACCCAGCACTGCGTCTGGCCCACAGTGGGGCCAGACATATTGAAGGGATGAATGAATGGCTGGTCCTACATTCCATTCATCCATGGCTGCAAACTGGAGGAGCAAAACCAGGCACTCCAGCTCACTGTTGTGATCACAAGTACAGTCGTGCTCTATCCTGCTGCTTGAGAGCTTTATGTAACTCCAGGCAGCATGAGGAGGGTATAATAGGAAGAGCAAGTTGAGGGTTACATGGAGACATTTCAGCAAGCATTGGCTGCAGATACAGCGTGAGGTGGAAGACAGAAACACATTGGCTCGAAGTAAGCATTGTTTCTTGCTCAACTTGCTCTTTGTCCAGAATTGGCTCATCGCTTAAATGGCCAGTGGGGTTCATCCTTATGGAAGGAGGGACATATATTATTAGGCACCTACTCGGTTACATGGAGCAAAATGTTTCCTAAAGAGTCTATCCTAAAGGTCCCTCATTTTACAGAAGAGAACTTGAAGTCTAAGAGTTAAGAGACTTGCTCAAGGCCACAGAAATAATCAGCAGCCATATGACTTGCTATGATTTATTGAGTACTTCTTGTGGAATAGCAACTCATTTTTATAAGATTCTTGATTAAAAAGGGTTTCCCTCATAGCTCAGTTGGTAAAGAATCTGCCTGCAATGCAGGAGACCCTGGTTCGATTCCTGGGTGGGGAAGATCCCCTGGAGAAGGGATAGGCTACCCACCCCAGTATTCTCGGGCTTCCCTTGTGGCTCAGCTGGTAAAGAATCTGCCTGCAATGCGGGAGACCTGGGTTCAATCCCTGGGTTGTGAAGATCCCCTGGAGAAGGAAAAGGTTACCCACTCTAGTAATCTGATCTGGAGAATTTTATCGACTGTATAGTCTGTACAGTCCATGGGAATGCAAAGAGTTGGACATGACTGAGCGACTTTCACTTTGATTAAAAAACTTTATGGATTGGGTTTAGTTACCCCCATTTGACAGAAGTAGAAACTGAGGCTCAGAGAGATCAAGCAACTTGCTAAGTGCTATCTTGTTAGGTAACTGACAGAGATGGGACATCAGTCCAAATCTCACAGACTTAGAGCCTGTGCTGCAGAGGTCATTAGTCAGCAGAATGTATACATTGGAATCACCTCTGATATTTATAAAAAATACTCATGCCAGAGCCCCTACTTCAGACCTGCTAAGTCAGAACCTCTGTATTTTACATAAGCTCCGTAAGTGAGTCCTATGTGCTTGCATGCTTGAGGATCTCAGCATAAAAAACTCACCTTCTCTTAGCCCTAGGTTTTCTTAGCTGAAAAATGAGGGACCAACAGCTCTTTCCTAGGATCCAAAAGAGCTTATGAATGTGAGAAGGCCTAGCACAGTGTCCGTCAGGGGTGCTCTGTAATTGCCGACTTCCTTGTCCTGGCAACCAAAGAGTGCCTGGAGGGCCTGGGGTCTCATGTGTGTGTACATGACCCCACTTTGCCAGAGACCCAGAACACTGTTTTCTGGGCTTCGGGGTTCAGTTTCCTGATTGTTTGTTATTATTCTTAATAGAATTCAGGAGAAGGCCATGAGTGGGCCAGACATCTGTGATAAATCTGCCAGGGTTTTTACAGGAAAGATTTCCCAAGTTCACTGTATCCTATATTTCTTGCTTTTCTTTCCAGCTACAGCCCAGCCAGGAAAATATCTTGCTTGAACTGAAAGAAAACAGCCCGTTAGCCTCTGATGAAAGTTGACTTAGGATATGAGTGTCACATTATATAGTGAATGAGTGTGAGGATGCTCGGGTCTTCTTTCTGAAACACCAACCTGAAAGGGAAAAGGGGTATTTATTGCAAACCTTCCTTGTTTCAGTTCTTGTACCAAGTGCTTCACATGTGTTTTCTCATGTCATATAGGCCTTCCCCAATGGGGAGGTGAGGAATATTATTACCCCTGTTTTACAGATGAGGAAACTGAGGCTCAGACAGTTTGAATGACATGACCAAGATCTTAACAGCTATGTGAGCATGTTTGAAGCCTATAGTCTTCTCTGTACCACAACTACCTGCTCAGGCCATCTGTTTCCCCTAATATTTTCTAATAACCTTAATTAATTTTACGACTAAAGCAAAAAAATTTAAAAAGATTGTCCCTCCCCACCCCCACTCAAAATAGAAATCTTTCTAAAATGTAGTGTTTTTGCTATGCTTGGAATCCCTGGAGACTGGTGCCATGCCTGACTCTAGTAGGTGGGCAATAAATAATGGGTGATTGAAGGATAAATGGGTGAATCTTTTGTTTACCTGCCAGGTCCCCATTTTTTCCAGTGGGGTGTCCCTGTGCCAATTTTTGCCTCTACTTCAGGCTTCCCCCCCAGTGTCTGGGGCTGCTCCCCTAGGAAATTTTTTGCTTTGTGGCAAGCCTGGAGCCCAGGGCTTTGCCCTCTTGTGCTTAGTCTGTTTTAGAAATAAGCAAGCTCTCATTTTCATTCTCTGGATTTCCATTTTTAGATGTTCAGTTCAGTTCAGTTCAGTTGCTCAGTTGTGTCTGACTCTTTGCGACCCCATGAATCGCAGCATGCCAGGCCTCCATGTCCATCACCAACTGCCGGAGTTCACTCAGACTCATGTCCATCGAGTCAGTGATGCCATCCAGCCACCTCATCCTCGGTCGTCCCCTTCTCCTCCTGCCCCCAATCCCTCCCAGCATCAAAGTCTTTTCCAAAGAGTCAACTCTTCGCATGAGGTGGCCAAAGTACTGGAGTTTCAGCTTTAGCATTATTCCTTCCAAAGAAATCCCAGGGCTGATTTCCTTTAGGATTGACTGGTTGGATCTCCTTGCAGTCCAAGGGATTCTCAAGAGTCTTCTCTAACACCACAGCTCAAAAGCATCAATTCTTCGGCGCTCAGCCTTCTTCACAGTCCAACTGTCACATCCATACATGACCACAGGAAAAACCATAGCCTTGACTAGACAGACTTTTGTTGGCAAAGTAATGTCTCTGCTTTTGAATATGCTATCTAGGTTGGTCATAACTTTTCTTCCAAGGAGTAAGCGTCTTTCAATTTCATGGCTGCGGTCACCATCTTAGATGTTAGTCATCATCAAATGTATGCCCAAGCTTTACTTTTATTATATTTAATAATAATAAGTACAATTTTTAGAGTCTCCTATGTATTCTTGCCTGGAGAAAACCCATGGACAGAGGATCCTGGCAGGCTCCGGTCCGTGGGGGTCACAAAGAGTTGGACATGACTGAGCAGCTAACCACAATATATGTCCAAGGAACATTTCATATACAGTATCTTGAATATTCACAACAACCCTAGTGTAGTGGATTGAATAGTGTTCCCCCCAAAATAAATGTCCAAATTCTAACCCTAATAACTATTAATATGACCTCATGTGGAAAAAGGGTCAGTGGATTAAATTAAGTTAAAGATTTTGGGATGAGGTCATCTGTATTTAGAGTGGGCACTCTATCCAATGACTAGTATCCTTATAGGAGAAGGGAGAGATTTGATTTGAAGACACAGAGAGAAGACCATATGAAGATGGGGACAGAGGCTGGAGTGATGAATCTACCAGCTGAGGAATGCCAAGGACCGCGAATGGTCACCAGAAGCCTGGAGAGTGGCATGGAACATATTCTATATCAATGTCTCTAGTGAGAACCAACTCTGCCAACACCTTGATTTTGGACTTTTAGTTTCATGAACTGTGAGAGAGTAAGTTTCTGTTGTTTTAAACCAGTAAGCATTTGGTAATTTTTTAATACCTGTAATACAGAAATGCTTTTTTAGTTTTATAGGTTAGAAAACTGAGGCCAAGAAAGAGTTTATGACTTTGTCCAAGGTCACAGAAATAGCAAATGCCCCAGACCAGCCTCTAACTCAGTTCAGAACTGGCTTCTTGGGCATGCCACCTGTGTAGCTTTAATGCTTTGTCGTGCTTTCTTAAAATCTTAATAATTTTTGATCAAGGGGTCTTGCATTTTCATTTTGCACTGGGCCCTGCAAATTATATAGCTGTTCCTGATGGGATCTCTCTGGTTCACAAACCTCTGCTCTTTGCTCTGACTCTGCAGGGTCACAGCCACATACATCCTCAGTCTCCACTGGTGCCCACAGCCACACTCTCTAGCAGTGTCCCCGCTGTGGTAAGCTAAGGCCCACGCCAAGAGCTGACTCACTGGAAAAGATTGATGCTGGGAGGGATTGGGGGCAGGAGGAGAAGGGGACAACAGAGGATGAGATGGCTGGATGGCATCACCAACTCTATGGACGTGAGTCTGAGTGAACTCCAGGACTTGGTGATGGACAGGGAGGCCGGGCGTGCTGCGATTCATGGGGTTGCAAAGAGTCAGACACAACTGAGTGACTGAACTGAACTGAACTGAAGGCCCCCAAAGATGTCCCTGCCCTATCTCCAGGACCTGGGCATATGAGACATGGTGTAGTAAAGGGACTTTGCAGTTGTGATTAAATTAAGAATCCTGAGATGGGATGACTGTGCTGGAAGATCTGGTGGGCGTCATGTAATCATAACAGTCCTTGTAAGATGGGCACAGAAGTTAGGGTCCAAGGAGAAAGCAATATGATGACAGAACAGAGAAGAAGGTGAGACACTTTGAAGATGGAGAAAGGGGCTGCTAACCAAGAAATACAGTGGCTTCTCAAAGCTGGAAAAGGCCTGGAGATGCATCTTCCCATCAGAGCCTCCAGAAGGTGCCAGACCTGCTGACACCTTCACTGTAACTCAAGCTGAGTTTAGAGTCCAACCTCCAGAATCATAAAAGAATAATTTTGTTTTTAAAGCCACTAACTTTTTGGCAATTTGTTATAACAGCAAAAGGAAACTACTATACCCTGCTTCAAAGACTCCCTCCTACCCTTGCCTTTAAATCTGTAGAAGAAAAATAAATCACCCTGTAAGTATTAGGGAAGAGAAATAGAACTCTTGTTCAACAGAAAACATTCAAAACATCTATATAATATTTATATATAGTGGTAGAAGTCACCGATTTTCAAAGGCAAGTTTCCTTTTCTTGAGGTTCATTTAATATGTAAGAAAAATATTCCAATATTTATAGTTAAATCATGAAAATTATTGATGCGAAACAATAAATATTAGTTTGGAATTACAAAGAATATTAAGAAGTATGCCTTTGAAAAAGCTCTCCATGCTTCTGTTTTAATTTTTCATTATTCTAAAAGAGAATATAATTTTAATGTTTATGTTATTTAATGGTCAGATTTCTGCCTAGGACATAAAAAGTAGTTAAACATTAAAAAATTGGTTGAAATATGAATTTAATCTAAGGCCTTTTTGTGAAAGAAAATGGAAGAAATGCAACCATTAAAAATAAACTAAAACTAAAAAGAAAAAAATTGAAAGAGAAACCAAAGTCCATTTCCCTTTGCCTGATTTTCAAGGTTACTCATTTTGCCCAAAGTACCTTCCACATCTCCGTCAAGCTGGCTCACACCAGCCACACAAAGTTGTGTAGCTGAAAAAGCATGGATTTGAGATTAAGTTGTGTTCCACAACTTTCTGTCTATGTGAGTTCAAGCAAGTTACTTCATTGGTCTGGGTCCTATTATGTCCATTTTACAAATGAGAGAATTCGTCTTCAGGGTGGGTTGTAGGAAAAATGAACCAAGTCTAGCATGATGTTCTGCATTTCACAGGTGTTGGAGAAAATGCTGTCAAGTATTAATTGTTGTCCCCTCTTTTTGCAAAGAGTGGCTAGCATGTTCCAGACTCACTGAAGCATGGTCATTAGGGTAGAAACAATGATTTTAAAAAGTCACCATTAGGATTTCTAAGCAGACATTTGAAGTTCCTAGCAGCAAACAGTCTACATAGAGGACAAAACCTGGACCAACTCAGGGCCTGCAGTTTATGCTTTAAATAGCTGAGGATCCAGGAATGCTGCTATTGTCTTAGATAAAAAAAGCTCAAGCCTTTCTGGGTTGGTAGAAAGATGGAATAGCTGGAGAGGAAGGCAACAGAGTATGTCTCTGGTCTGAGTATTTTCTTGTCCCTCTTGAAGATATTACAGAGGGTGAATGCATCCCCATGTGAGTTTGATGAGTCCCAAAGAAGGGGGACTGGGGAACTTATGGCCAGCATTTGATTCCCCATTCTGGGACAACATGACCCACAAGGGTCTTCTTCTGCTTTGTCCTGGATGGGTGGAATGACGATATAATGGGATATTTGCTTGCTTCTCTAGCTGAGCTGAAAGTAACAGTGACTGAAATGAGAAGGGTTATTTCTGTCACTCGAAGTTTAGACCAGTTGGTGATCCAGGAAGGAAAGGCAGCTGTGTTCCCTGAGTCCTTCTTTCTTGTCACTCCCCCTATCCTAGGGTGATGGTTCTGGCTCCCTGAAGCATCTCAACCATGAGAGCTGTGGTTAGCTCTCATCTACCACACCTGCACTTTAGTGAGCTGAAAGGTGGGAAAAGGAAGGCGGGAAATGGAAGCAAGCTGCTTCCCTTACAGGGCATGGCCAGAAGTTTTACACTTTGCTTTTTTTCACATCCTTTTGGCTGGAACTTTATCATATAGACATCCCCAGCTGCAAGAAAAGGGTTGGAAATGGAATCCCTAGCTGATGGTTATTGGACAAGCTGAGACTTATAGATGTGGGGCTTTAAAGTTAATGGGAATCAAGACAGAATGGATACTGGGGACAGTTAGTAATCTTGCTACAGAAAGCCCTCATAGAATGGCAGATATTTCCCCATTGAATCAGGCAGAGTTCAATCAAGGAAGCAGAATCATTATAATTGTTATGGAATAAAGGATTTATTTTAGAAACAAGACCTCACAAAATCGTAGGAGAAGATGGGGAAATAAAGGTCTGAACTGGGCAGTTGGAGGATCAAAGAAAAGTCTCTAACCGACATTTTTGAGACTGCTGCAGTCAGAGAAATGAGGAAGAAACAGCTAGACCTCCAGGACCCTCTACATCTGCCCATTCCCCCTTCTAAATACAACAGCCTTAAGAGAGCACTGGATGCTGCTTTACTTCCACTTCTCAGTCTTGCATTCTTTTCTCTTTTGACCAATTCCAACCTGAAATTGTATAGGAAAGCTAGTCTGGGAAATGTAGTTCTATTAATAGCTTAGTCAAGTTGAGACACTTACAAACCATAACATTCGTGTGGTGTAGAGCAGTGGAGATTGATATGACATTGACATGGAATGGGTCTAGGGATTTCAAGAGTGGGCAAGGGATGATGGGCAGCAGGTTCTGCATTTGTCTCCATGGATGTTGGTACTTAGGATGAGAAATCTACCTCCCTGGCCCTCTCTCCCGTGCCTTGACACCCCGTGCCAGCCCCTCCATTCCAGTGTTCCTCGCTGCATCAGGGCTAAGGTACCATCTTGGGATTGGTCTGGGAGGGACAAAACTTTGACCTGAGAAAAACCTAGTTAGTTTAAGAAAAAGCTCAAGTTGATTTTACTAGGATTTCTGCCCTTGGGCAGAATATGGACTTCATTTCATTTCAGTTCAGTAGCTCAGTCGTGTCTGACTCTTTGCCACCCCATGAACTGCAGCATGCCAGGCCTCCCTGTCCATCACCAACTCCTGGAGTTCACTCAAACTCATGTCCATCGAGTCAGTGATGCCATCCAGCCATCTCATCCTCTGTTATCCCCTTTTCCTCCTGCCCCCAATCCCTCTCAGCATCAGAGTCTTTTCCAGTGAGTCAACTCTTCACATGAGGTGGCCAAAGTACTGGAATTTCAGCTTTAGCATCATTCCTTCCAAAGAACACCCAGGGCTGATCTTCAGAATGGACTGGTTGGATCTCCTTGCAGTCCAAGGGACTCTCAAGAGCCTTCTCTAACACCAAAGTTCAAAAGCATGCAGCATGCCAGGCCTCCCTGTCCATCACCAACTCCTGGAGTTCACTCAAACTCATGTCCATCGAGTCAGTGATGCCATCCAGCCATCTCATCCTCTGTTATCCCCTTTTCCTCCTGCCCCCAATCCCTCTCAGCATCAGAGTCTTTTCCAGTGAGTCAACTCTTCACATGAGGTGGCCAAAGTACTGGAATTTCAGCTTTAGCATCATTCCTTCCAAAGAACACCCAGGGCTGATCTTCAGAATGGACTGGTTGGATCTCCTTGCAGTCCAAGGGACTCTCAAGAGCCTTCTCTAACACCAAAGTTCAAAAGCATCAATTCTTTAGCACTCAGCTTTCTTCACAGTCCAACTCTCACATCCATACATGACTACTGGAAAAACCATAGCCTTGACTCGACGAACCTTTGTTGGCAAAGTAATGTCTCTGCTTTTGAATATGCTATCTAGGTTGGTCATAACTTTCCTTCCAAGGAATAAGTGTCTTTTAATTTCATGGCTGCAATCATCATCTGCAGTGATTTTGGAGCCCAGAAAAATAAAGTCTGACACTGTTTCCACTGTTTACCCATCTATTTGCCATGAAGTGATGGGACCAGATGCCATGATCTTAGTTTTCTGAATGTTGAGCTTTAAGCCAACTTTTTCACTCCCTTTCACTTTCAACAAGAAGGACTTAGTCTATAGAAAATAGGGTGCTTTGTAAAAAAAATAAGTTGCATTTCTTATACACTTCAATATGTATAGTGAGAAATTCACATGTACTAAATAGGTAATCAACACATCTGTCTTTTTCCTTTTCACTGGATCCCACCAAACCAAAGGATATCATTGGCCCTTTAATGAGACATGTTCTGGATTTTGCATGAAGCCCATCTTCTTCCTTTCATGAATGCTCTTTCATTTATCACACTGATTGCATTTTAAGCAATCCCATGGTGCATTTCCCCTCAGCAACTCAGCTTACATGAACACCTCCTCTGTTAAACATTCCTGCCCTGCCTTCTCTGTGTGCTCCAAGGAAATTTGTCAAATGTTTGTGTGTGTGCCTGATTCAATGTGATGTCTCACAAAGTGAATCGTGAGCCCTCTTGGGTAGGGCCTTCATTTACTGTGAGTCTCTGTGTGCCAGTTGCAGGAAGCAGCTTCAGGGAACACTTGTTGACCATTTGACTGGGTAAACCTTCCTCCAAATTGTGAACAAGAAAATCAGTTGATTGTTTTATTCTGAATAGAATGCTGTTTCCTAATTGTGTAAACTTACACATACACACAATTATAATATTGACACAGTTCTGTGTCAATATCATCTGATGGTGTTGATAAACATACACAGCTTCTACAACTACAGGTAACGGGAATCTATCTGGGTCTTCAAATGTTAACTATGAATTATGTCTCCATCTCATTCCATTTCCTCTACTCATCCTTTACCCATGTCCTTTCCTCTTGCTTGTACTGAAGAAAAACATCTCTTACTTCAGGCTTTTGTTCCTCTATTAGTTTCCTGAGGCTGCTGTAACAGAGTGCCGAAAACTGGCTTAAAACAACAGACATTTATAGTCTCACAATTCTGGAGGCTAGAAGTCCGAAACCAAGATGTCATCAGGGCTGTCTTCCTTCTGTAAGCCCTAGGGGAGAATCCTTCCTTGTCTCTTGCTACTTTCTGGTGGCTTCTGGCAATGATTGTCTTGTAGATGCACGGCTGCAATCTCTGCCTCTGTTGTCATATGGCTTTCTCGCTCTCTCTTGGCTCCACATGACCTTCCTATAGGGATACCACTCACTGGATATAATTCAGTATGACCACATTTCACCTTGATTACATCTGCAAAGACCATATTTCCCAATAAGGTTATGTTCACAGGTACTAGAGATTAGATCTACAACCTATCTTTGTGGGGATGTGACTTATCCTACAACTGTCCCCATAGCTTTGTCTTTTGCACTTGGAGGCGGGTAAGTTCCAAGTTCAGATACTCCCAACGATACCTGCAGCAAGCCACTGCATTAGTTCCAGAGGAGCCCTGCTATAGCAGGGCGGAGTCCTATCCTCTTGGCCTTTGATGAGCACAGTGGCCTTGGGGGCAGAGGGATGAGGTCCACTCCTGAGTCTCCATCACAGCCTCACGTATAAAATCACACAGTACTTGAGGCCAACACAGCATTTTAAAACAATGATCCTTCAATTAAAAAATTAGAAAAAGAATCACAGAGTACTTGATATAATAGGGTAGGAAGTACAGAGACCTGGGCATCCCATTGGCTCCATCACCAATAAGCTGTGTGACTGGAACAAGCTGCCCCTCTGAGCATCAGGTCACTACTTGGTTGAGTCCTGAATGAACATCCTAAGCATTTGCCATATGCAGAAACAGGAGTCCTGGGACACAGGAATAATTAAGGTTCTGTCCTCAATGAACTTAGCATTCAGTGGGGGATGAACCACTCACCTATGAGGTTCTATGAGGATCAAGGCTCTTTGTAGTTCATAATCCACTATGAATGTGTCAGCAGCGAAAGTGACTCATGGAGTTCAGGCCTGGAAGAACTTGTGACCATATCACAGGTCCTCCATTAAGCTTCCCTCATTGCTAGGCACAGACAATTGAAATCCAGGAAAGAACATTTATTTTTCATTTACTTATGTATTAATTTGAGCCCTGATCACGTACCAGGCACAGGGCTAGGTCCTGGAGATACAGAGCTGAACACAGAGGTAGAGGCTCTGCCCCAGGGAGCTTACAGTCTACAGGAGACACAGACATTCCACAAGGGGCATGTTCTGACCTTCCCAAGAACTCTTGCTTTGGCTTTAAAGGGTAAATAATTTTTTATTTTTTAAGTTTATCAACCTTAAACCTTGTCTTAGTCTATTTGGCCTGCTATGACAGAATATCATATCTATTGGCCTATGACAGAGGCCAATAGACTGGTGTTTTATAAATAAGGAAAATTTATGCCTCACAGTTCTAGAGGCTGCAAAGTCCAAGATCAAGGTGCTGTCCTGATTAGGTACCTGGTGTACACCCAATTCCTGGTTCATAGAAGGCCATCTTCTTGCCATGTCCTCATGGTGAAGGGGATAGGGAGCTCTCTGGGGTCTCTGTAACAAGGACACTAATATCATTCATGAGGGATCCACCCTTATGATATAATTACTTTCCAAAGGCCCCACCTCCAAATACCATCACATTCGAGAATAGATTTCAACATATGGACTTTTTTTGGGGCATGGGGATGCACAAACATTCAGTCTATAGCAAATATCAACAGATTCCAGGTATACAAATCAGTCTTCTGACTTTTGTTGAAGAATCATTTCCATATTATTAAACTGGTCTATGTAGGAAGCAAGATGAGATCTGTCTCTGCTTAGAGCAGGACTGTTGTGCTACTTGAATGAAATCATATCTGGGCAGGTGTATAGTAAATGTTAAAATATCACCAAGGAGAAAGAGTTCTCATTATTAAGGGCCATCTGGATATATTGTGATGTCTCTGTGTGTGTGTGTGTGTATGTGTGTGCGTGTGTGTATGTGTGTGCGTGTGTGTGTGTGTGCATGACACAGAGAGAGAGAAAAGCAAGAACATAAGCTGCTGTGTGTGTTTTTTGCCTGCCAAAAAAAAGAAGATGACAAGGCAATGTGGAAGATGCTCTCCCTGGGCATGGTGGTTCCCTGTACTCAATTCTGAGAAAGCAGTTGACTCAGACAGGGCACCTGAGAGGCCATCCTGGGGGAAGTGATCCTGCCTGGATCTTGGAGGATGAGTAGGTGTTGGCAGAACAAAGAGGATGCAGTGGGTGCAAAGGGGCAGAACCAGAGAAGAGTAAGATGTTTTCCACTACCTGTAGCCCCCAAGTGCAGGGGCCTGCTAGCAGGGAGACTTCCCTTCTTACCACCTTCTACATCCTCCTTAACCTACTCTCCTCCCCCTCTCCCAGAAGTGTGGGCAAATGCTTAATCATGGTTCAGATCCCAAGATAGTGAGGTAAACTCATGAGCAGTGCTGGGGGGATCACTGCATGAAAAGGCAAGGCATGGGAGTGTGACTCTCAACTTTGCCCTCCTAGATCCAGGAGCAGGAGAGGAGCCAGGGTCCAGTTATGCAAGGAGGAGACCCAGCCGCTTCCCATTTCCTTCAGGCATGTGCTCAAGGGCTTTCAACTCTGGCCTCTTGTCCCCCACATTGGCTGCCTGGTGGTCTGATTCCAAGATCTGAATTTGGATCTCCAGCTTCAGAAAAAGCTCCAGCAAACTCCACGTGGAGGGTTTGGATCCAAGTCCAACTATTAATATAAACTTTGATTTTTCGTGTGTAAGAGAGTTCAGGCAATCCTGGATCCCTTAGTCTAATAAAAATACAAGTGTACCCCCCAATCATTCGTCATGCCATCTTTTGTGTGCGGACTGGCATTCAGCCTTTCCTCACTTCTTTTTTTCCCTGCTGGATCAACCAGAGCCGACCACCCCATTCAAGCCAATTTCCCATAGCCTTCTTTTCTTCGTCCACTTACCTCATTCTATCCTGAGTTTTATTGGTGTTGACATCATCTCAGAGTCTGGAGGAGGGCTCACGGTGTACCTCTTTTGTATTCTCCACCACATTAAGCACATTCAGGACAAATGCTTCATAAACATTTATTGGACTCAACTATTCCTGGCAGAAAAGAGGGAAACTAGCATCAGTGCAAGTTATGGTGGGCCTAGAGCTCCCATGATTTCTTCATTCATGCCTCCAACCACTGTTCCCTGAGAAATCTGTCGGCCGCCACAGACTACCTGTCCTCATGGAGCTGATGGTTTCCTTTAACCAGCACCATAATGCAGAGGGTTTGTTTTCTAACTTAGTGTTTGCCAAGCAGGAAACAGAAAGGCTTTGAAGGGGAAGGCCAGCAGGTTTGCAAGCAAAGAGGCCCCCAGATCTGCACGGAATGGGAGGCAGGCCTCCTGGGAAGGGTTCCTTGTGATGCTTTCGTGTCCCTCCTTGGCCTCTGCAGCTGTGTTGTGTGAGATCGGAGCCAACATGTATCACTTGCCTGCCCCTTGAGACTGCAGTCACCTTCCTCCCCATGTGGCAGCATTTCTAGGCCCTGGAGGGAGACAGGCTGTGGACCAAAGCCAGGCCAGTTACCAGAGCACTTTTTCTCCTCTCTTGAAATGTGTGATGCTTTCCCCACATGGCTGTAATTGGAGGGTCCCTCCCTTTTAATAATCCTTTTAAAGAAAAACCAGAGCAACACCCGGATGATTTGCGATGACGAGGATGAGATCCACGTTTCCCATCCTCCTGACATCTGGGAGATGAGCAAAGCAGAGGAACAGAGTGTTTCGTGCCTTCTCCAGCACCTTCTCCCAGGCGGGCGTTCCCTCCAGCGTGGCAGGAATGGCCCCTCTCCTGCCAGAAAAGAACTTGAGTCAATGGCTTCATTCCCGATGATGTGTTTTAACAAACACATGGAGCATCTCCTTAATGCCAGAGCAATGCTGGGTCCTGAGGGGACAGAGAGAAGGAGATGCTGCCCTGTCCTCAGAGATAGCTCCATCTGGAGGCCTTCGGGGAAAGGCGGAGCTTGAGGAGTAGGTAGATTTTCACCGATCGAGAAAGGGAAGGTGTTTTAGGCAGAGGCCACAGCCTGGGCAAAGGTGTGGAGGTTTGAGAAGGGGGTCTTGGGCTGGGGGGAGATTTTCCCAGAGGGATTGTGGCTGTAAATGGAAATAGAGACAGGAGCCACTTGGGGAGGGCTTGAGTAAGATAAGGAAACAAGTTTATCCTTCAGGGGATGGGAAGAGGCTGAGATATTGCAGATTCATGACTCTGGCTTCACTCATACGGGCTTGTCAGGTGGCTCAGCAGTAAAGAATCCGTCTATAGTGCAGGAGATGCAGGAGACATGGGTTCAGTCCCTGGGTCGTGAAGATCTCCTGGAGGAGGAAATGGCTACCCGTTCCAGTATTCTTGCCTGGAGAATTCCATGGGCAGAGGAGCCTGGTGGGCTACAGGAGCCTGGGGTCACAAAGAACTGGACATGACTGAGGACTGAGTACACACACTGAAATGCCTGAGCCACAGCTGTCTCTGTTTTTATAGCATTAAAACACAAAGACAATTTGGAAATGAGGCAATAATTTGACAGCTGATTTTTTTCATTCTTATGTGTTTGTTAACTAAAAATTTCTTATGTGACTGGTTGATTTCTGAAGAAGATAGCACTAATATGTCCAGTTAGTCTTGGGGACACATCATTTTTACCTAAAAAGGGAAATGACTCAGATGCCGTCACCATCTCCGGGATTTCCAGGACTAGGAGAAATGCCCCAGAAGACCTGTGTCAGCCCTTTAAAAGGGTTCTGATTGTCTCTGGATGGAGGTATGTGAAGCCAGGCCCAGCCTGCTGGCAAGGAGGAGGCCAAGTTGGGTGGGGAGGTGAAATATGCTCTGGTCCTCCATAGAGCACCTTCCCGGCCGTCAGGGAGATGGAAAAATGGCCCTTTCTGGTAAACACAGATGGCCTGGGTATATCCCTGAGTTTTTACTTTAAAAGGATAAAACGTGAGCCAGACCTTCAATCAGAGGTATGTGGGAAGTTTCCTGCACTCCGAGAGCCAGTGGCCCCCGAAGGTGGAGAGTCCTCCTGGCCAGGCTGGCAGATCTGGGCTCACCTTCCTCATGCCCTCCCCAGCTCCTGGTTCCCGCCACCTCACACCTCTCCTCAAAGCCTCCCACCCACTCCCTGCCCTGAGCGAGGCCTGAGCACAATCTATTTTTCTCCTTCTCCCCTCTCTGCTCTGCCTCTGTCATCCAGGTACTAAGCAGATCTCTGCTAACCATGGTTTCTTTCTGGGAAAAGCTGTGTGGTGCCTCCACTCCTGCAGGGAGGTCTGGGGATGCAGTCAGGTGCTCTGGATGAGGTATCTCTGGGCCTGGCCGGGCAGGGCTGAGTCAGGGCAGCACGGGGAGCTTCTGCTCTCCACCCCTAGGTCAGAAGGAGAGGTGGCTTTTCCTCTGCCTGCCTCTTAGTCTCTCTTCTGTATTTTCATGAATCTCTATGCCATTCCATTCTTTATTTCATTTTGCCTTCCCATTACCCAGGCCAGGATGACCATTGTACTAGTTAACCCATCACTGTGTAATGAATTTCCCCAAGACGCAGTCTTTGTTAAAAGAACAAGCAGGTATTATCTGCCCCAGTATCCAAGGCTGAGGAGGCTGCAAGGGGAGTAAGCTGGGTGGTTCTGGCTCAGGGTCTCTCATGAAGCTATAGTTAAGCAGTCAGTGGGGAAGGTGTCCACTTCCACGCTCAAGCTTACTCACGGGGCTGTTGGCAGGAAGGTTTCATTTCTTCCATGTGGGTATCCCTGTAGGGCTTCAAGAGAGAGATTCAGGGAGCACCAAAGGGAAGCCACAGCATCGTTTATAACTTGATCTTAGAAATCCCTTCTGCCATATTCTATTGGTCACACAGAATAATACTGGTACAGTGTGTGTGGGAACCACACAGGGTGTGAATACCAGGAGGTAGGGATCATGAGTGGTCATCTTGGAAGCTGGATACCATGGTTACCCAGAGACTAAACGGCAGTAATGGTCTTGCTGCTGCTGCTAAGTCGCTTCAGTCGTGTCCGACTCTGTGCGACCCCATAGACGGCAGTCCACCAGGCTCCCCCGTCCCTGGGATTCTCCAAGCAAGAACACTGGAGTGGGTTGCCATTTCCTTCTCCAATGCATGAAAGTAAAAAGTGAAAGTGAAGTCACTCAGTCATGTCTGACTCTTCGCGACCCCATGGACAGCAGCCCACCAGGCTCCTCCATTCATGAGGGAGTCCCAATTCTTTCTATTGAAACACTGATTTCCCCTTCCAGAAGTTCTTCCTTTTTCATCATCTTCAACCTTGTCTTCTTCTGGTCTTTTGCTCAGATCACAGCATGGCCTGCACTCTGGCCTGAAGATGCTTCCCGTGATGCTGTGGTCCTTGCCATACCTCTCCTCCACCTTCCACCCTACACCACCCTCCCCCTCCCATCCCAAGCTACCTGCATCTCTTTATCTATTCTTTGCCAAACTTCTTGCTCTGGCTTCCTTATCTGCACTGTCACCAGCCTATCACTTGACTCATTAATCTTTCACTGAAGAAAAGAGTCATCTGTGATCTCCCTCCCAGTGACCACCGCCTGCAGCTGTGGCATGGTCTCTTGCTCCCTGACCTCTGCTCCTGGGCTCTGCTGACCTGTGGCTGGTTGAGCTCCTTTGGCTTCTGTGTGAGGACACCTCTTGGTTGTCCTCAAGGCTCACCAGCTCTATGGCTGTATCCTGTTCCTCCAGACCCTGGATGTGGTTGTAGTGACGTGTTTGTGTTCCACTCCTCAGCTCCTTTCCATATTTGTTATTGCATGGGCTTTCCTTGAGCTCAGTTGGTAAAGAATCTGCCTTTAATGCAGGAGACCTGGGTTTGATTCCTGAGTCAGCAAGATCCCCTGGAGAAGGAAATGGCAACCCACTCCAATATTCTTGCCTGGAAAATCCCATGGACAGAAGAGCCTAGCAGACTACAGTCCATGGGGTCGCAAGAGCTGGACACAGTTTAGCCACTAAACTACCACATGTGGGATCTTAGTTCCGCAGTGACAGATTGAACCTGTGCCCCCTGCAGTGCAAGCACAGAATCTTAACCACTGGACCCCCAGGGAGGCCTCTCTAAATATCCCTCTTGTCAGTTCCCTTGTTTCAAATCCCATAGGCCCTGTTCTACTTCAAGCTTGTGATTTCTCGTATGGGCTTTTCAGTAGAACCTCCCCGCCCCATCACTCCCTCTCAAATGGTCTCTACCACCAGATTCGGCCTCCCTGTGTTATTAGGATGATGTCACAGCACACAATCTACAAATCTTATAGGAAACCCAAGGTCCCCCATGATCTGGTTCTTGGCTGCTCAGTTGCATCACTCATTACTCTTTCCTCCTAAACTCCCTCGTTTCACCTTCCAGACACAGAGGACCATCCCCTCTGCCGCCCTTTGTGGACCCTGCTGCGCTGGTGCTCCCAGCCTCAGCTCAAGCATCACCTGTGCAGTGAGGCCCTGCCTGACCCCAGGGAGCCATGGAGGGTCTTATCCCCTTACCTGCTTACATCCCCTAGGGGCTCCCCCATACACACTGCCTCAGGGCTTTCTCTTGCCACAGACCATAGTCTGTGGGCAGCCTGGGTGGTCCCATCTCTAGGGAGCAGCCCTCAGCTAAGGAAGGATGGGAGGTAGTAGGTTAATAGCCCAGCTTCCTCATTCCTTAGGTGGAATAACTCAGAAAAGCCTTCTACACAGTCTCCTAGGAGCATCCAGTGGGATTAAGACCAGCTGCCCCATGGAATTAGCTCCTTTTCCTGTCTCACTTCCCCAATCCCCCATAAATGCCTCCTGAGAACATCTGAATAACTACTTACATTCAAGCTATTGTCTCTGGATCTGCTTTTAGGAGAGCACAGCCTGAGACACCTCTTTGGTCCCTGCTGCAGCTGGCATGGATCTCCACTGCAGCAGTCCCATGTTGAATATCATCGAGTGCCTGTTTTTTTGCTAGCCTTCCTCATGCCAGTCTCCGGGGAGCAGTAGCACAAAGGTGCCCTGCAATGGCTGGCAACGTGCCCAATAGTTGTTCGCTGAGTGAATAAAAGACTGGTTTTTCTAAAACTGTTCTGATTGTATTTCTTTGCTACTAAATCCTTCAGTACAGACACTTAGGATCTTTCCCAGTGTGACCCTAGCTTCCAGTTTCAGCTTCCCAGCTCATGCCTTTCCACCTGGGCTGCCCTGACAGTTCTGAAAAGCAGCTCCACCCTCTTCTGTGCTTGGCCACTCCCCCACCCTGTCTCTTATACACATCTAGATGTGTATAAGAGACAGGCATGGAGCGGTTTGCTCATCCAGGCATTCAGCTGACCTTCCCTGAGCACAGGGATGGTGCTCAAGAATCTTGGCTGGAAAGGAAACTTTCTGCAAAGATTGGCCAAGTGGTCTATGTCTCTCATGGTTTTGTCCAATATAGTGTTTCTTGCACCTCAAGAGGACAAAGGCCATTTTAATTTTAAGCATTTGGCATAGAGCACTGAATGAAGGGCCCCCCTGGTCCAGCCTCTTGGGGGACGTTAATAACAAATTCTTCCCCCCACCCGCCTGACCATTTTATGGGCAACACGCCAGATAGGATTTATTTAGATGCAGCCTTCCTACACTGGTAGAATATATAGTTTTGATTCCATGATTGAATTATTCATATAAACATCAGAATTGACTTTCTGCACAGGTTCATTGAAGTATTTGTTGAAGTATCTACCCTGGCTAGCAATTGGTAAAATGTTCTACATTTAGATGCTTTTAAGAGCTACATATTTCATGACATCAGAGTAGAAGAAAATAGTCTGCTAAAGGCTTGGAGATCCTTGTAATAGACAACAGTTCGATAAGGTTTCAAATCAGAATTTGAAAAAGTAGAATCAGAAGTAGATTCTGCTTCCAAATGTTTCAGCGTTCTCCGGGTGATCACTTTCAGTTGAGCCACTCATCCTCATTTTAGAAAAGCAGAAATTGAAGTTTGAAGAGATAGCAATATAAATGTCAGGTGGGAACGTGTACATTGTAGGAGCATATATATGGTGGTGAAGTCGCTCAGTTGTGTCTGACTCTTTGCGACCCCATGGACTGTAACCTACTAGGCTTCTCCATCCATGGGATTCTCCAGGCAAGAATACTGGAGTGGATTGCCATTTCCTTCTCCAGGGGATCTTCCCGACCCAGGGATCGAACCCAGGTCTCCCGTGTTGGAGGCAGACGCTTTAACCTCTGAGCCACCAGGGAAGCCCATATGAATATATATAATATATGTAAATATGTAGGTAACTTGGTTGCTCTGAGCTTCCATTTCCTCTCTGTAAAAACAG
Source organism: Cephalophus harveyi (assembly GCA_006410635.1). NCBI lineage: Eukaryota > Metazoa > Chordata > Mammalia > Artiodactyla > Bovidae > Cephalophus > Cephalophus harveyi. Next base: position 74,222 of record SJYT01034870.1, on the reverse strand, counting down.
GAATTATATGTAGTGCATAGTACATACATGTATCACTTTCAACATAAAGTCAGCCTCTGTTTCCTCATCTATAAAATGGGGCTCATCCCTGCTCTGTCCCTCTTATTGTATGCTCACATACTGACAGATAGAGCAGGTGGTACTTCTTTGTAAAGCAGTTTCCTCTGTGATGATACTTTTCATTAGGAGACTCTAACTGTGTTATGTAGGAAAGAACACAGGCTCTGCCTTAGGGAAATTAGAGTTCAAATCCTGGCTCTGCCACTTGCATTGATCCTTAGCTTCTCCTCACTGTGGACTGGGGCTCCCCGTCTGCAGACTCACGGGGAAGATGCCTGGGATCCTGTTTGGAGAAGAGGTTGCATGCGGCAGCCCCTTTCGTGCCCCTACTCCCTGTTCCCAAGTACTCCCCAGTACTCGAGAGAATGTGTGAGATAGATGTAGGAGGAACTTTCCCCAGAGGTAAGCCCCACAGTTTTTTTGTTCTACAACTTTCTATTGGTGAATCACTATACCTTAACAAAATCACAGGTAATGAGAAGAAAACTAGTGTCTGGACACTTAAAGGCCCTATTCTTTTGGACATTGCAGTGAAGTCAAGAACAGTCTTTGTTCCCTGATTGTCCTAGAGAAGAAAAACATAAAAACCTCAGTTATGGGTTTATTCTCATTCCAGAGAGGAACAGTGGGTTCTTTCTCCAGTCATCCCTATCCTTAACTGGGGAGGAGCCCAGGGACATATTTTACAGCTAAGTCAAGAGCTTGCCTCCAAATTCAGATTTAAGCCTTGAGCAAAATGAATCACTATCTCACTCAGTTAAGTCCATTATCCGATTACATAGTAAGACCTCACTTCAAAGAAGGACTCATTTATTCATCAAATATTTATTTAGCACCTGCTACATTCCAGATGCTGCTTTGGCAGCTGGAAGGGATAGATCAGAACAGAGAGAGGTGATGAGGGCAGGGTGGCATGAGGCAAAAGGCTCTTTTTCTGGTGGTAAGAAACCTGGGTTCACTTCCTACTATTTGAATTTATTTTCTGTGCAACCTTAGGAAAATCACCTAACCTCTTTGAATCAGAGGTATAATAAATCCTTCTTGTTTGTTTTGAGGCATATGGTATGGTGGCTAGAAGCCCTAGGTTCAGGCAGACATGGAATAGAATTTCCATTTAGCTATGACACATAGTAAAATATAACCTTGACTAAGTCACTTTGCTTCTTTGAGCTTCAGCTTCCTCACCTGCAAAATAGGCATAATAAGGTATTTCTTGAATGACCATTGGGATGGTCCAGAACTAAGAGTAGCAAATGAAAGTACTATTTGAAGCTCAAGGGAGAGAGAAGATTTTTCCAGATCAAACTGGAATCTATTCTGAACCTCCTAGCCCTTTTTTGAGGTTAATTCTTTCACTTATTGCTTGATTAGAATTGCCTGAAGCCGGCTGTTGAAGGATTAGAGTCTTTGAACTTGGATTTTTCCATTTTCTATAAAACTAATTGTTGGTTGCTAAAACCCCAAGTGAAAACAAGCTAATTTATGAAGGTAACTTCTGCAGCCAGCTTTCCTTGCCATGGGTCCACCCTTCTCTTGGTGGTGGTGTGGCTGGCTTTCTCTGCATCTGTACAACTGCTTTCTCTGACTCAGGAGATCATCACCTCTCCTCTCCCAGCTCTGACCTCTCCTAACTTTTTCTATCAGGTCAAGTCAGAGAAAGCATTATTTTCGCGAACTTTCTCCCAAAAACGGGGCCAGAGTTTCCATTCTTTAACTCCGCTTACACAGGCAAACACATCTACCAATCTTGGCATGCTGATCTGTGGGCAGCCTGGGGTCCAATGGCGTTCCTGGGCAGGGCACTCTGAGTCAAGAGTGGAAAATGAGAGTCGCTGGTGTCCTGGATCTAAGTGTCCCAATTCCTCCACCCTTTGAGGGTGGAGGCCTCCCTGAGGCTTTGCAAAGATTTTCCGTAGAGCAGCATAGCGCAAGCGGGCTCCAAGGGCACCCAGACCTGCCCAGGAGGCAGGCTGATGGCAGAACCAGTGGCATGGCGATCCTCCTGGGACTCTGTTTCCTGGAGCTGATGTGCGTGGATTTTTAGAGGAGGAGTGGAAGGAGTCAGAATATGTTTGAGGGCTTGACAGAGAGGTGGATGGTGTTGAGGAGGGTGGAGGGGAGAGTTGGAGGCTGTGTCCCTGCTGTCTGGAAAACTGAGACAGAATAGGTAGATAGTGGTGGTTTAGTCACTAAGTCGCGTCTGATTCTTGAGAACCCATGGACTGTAATCCCCAGGTTAGTCTTCCATGGGATTTCCCAGGCAAGAATACTGGAATGGGTTGCAATTTCCTTTTGCAGATCTTCCTGATCTAGGGATTGAACTTGGGTCTCCTACACTGAAGGTGGATTCTTTACCATTGAGCCATCAGGGAACTGTAAAATGTGAAAGTGAGATTTGATTCACTGATGCAACAGGCAGGGGTATTTCTTTTAATTAACTGCAGGGAGATCCAACCAGTTCATCCTAAAGGAAATCAGTCCTGAATAGTCATTGGAAGGACTGATGCTGAAGCTGAAACTCCAATACTTTGGCCATCACCTGATGTGAAGAACTGATTTATTGGAAAAGACCCTGAAGCTGGGAAAGATTGAAGGTGAGAGGAGAAGAGGATGACACGGGATGCAATGGTTGGATGGCATCACTGACTCGATGGACATGAGTTTGAGCAAGCTTTGGGAGTTGGTAATGGACAGGGAAGCCTGGAGTGCTGCAGTCCATGGGGTCACAAAGAGTTGGACATGATTGAGCGACTGATCTGAACGGAACTGAACCCTCAGTTAACATGAATTTCATGGCACCGATTTTATAAGGTATTGCTGTCAGTGTATTTTTGGTCTGACACTTACTTGGGGGATGGTTCCCAGCTCCTCTCTGAGGGCCACAGCTTCCTCATTTGTAAAGGAGGAATGATGGTAATTCCTGCTTCAGATCCTGAGTACATAAGTCAGGTTGAATGTCAAGATGTAAAATTCTTCAAAAACTCTAATCCCCTAGGCAATTGTTAGTCACATAGAGAGAACAAAATTAGCTGTGAAAAGCCTAAGAAAAAGAAGTAATGAGGCAGTTATATCTGTGTTGGCTCAGGTTCATGAATGGAAAATTTGGCTGCAAGTGGCCTTCTTTGTTCAACACAGAACATTCCTTTTTATTATCTGATTCTTGAAATGGTCCCTCCCATGGGTGTCTGCCGTGGTTCTCACCTGCGGAGGCACCAGTGTGTGGACACTTGCTAGGATAACAGATCCCAGCCTGTTACTGACAGCCAGGTTGTCACCATCCAAGAGGGGCTCTCCTGTCCCACAGAGAGAGAATAATTCCGGACTCTGGCCAAGTTTGGGCCAACTGGAACTCTGAAACTAGCTCCCAAGAAATACTTGGGGAAGAAGAAAAAAGGTTTGTTTTCTTTGAGCTTTTGATAACCTCTTTGCAATCCTTCTGCTCCTTTTTAAAACAGAGATTTGTTCTGAGTTCATAGAATCATAGAATTTCAGACCTGGGTGGTGTTGGGAGGACATTGAGTTCATCTAATGCAATCCTTTCACGGTACAGTAAAGAAATTTGAGTGCTGAGTGGGAAAGGGGGCTGCCTGAGGTTGCCAAGCTATGTCCTGTTGGGAGACAAAGCTGGAACTCTTCTTTCCTGCTTCTTAGTGAAGATCCTATAACATATTAAGAAGTGGATCCAAGCCCCCTCTAATCTTTTAGATAACCCTTCCAGGCTTGTAGGGGTATTTCGACATTAGGTTTCCTAGGAAGAACAAGCAAGTGAGTCATCTATAGTCTTGGACTTCCTGATACCCGTATCTTCTGAGTGTGGGGGCCACTCTGGGGTCTCTGACACTCTCCCCAGCTCCTACTCAGCTCTGGGACTTAGGCCAAGGTGAAGCAAGAGGAGTGAAATGTGGTCAGGGCACAAAATGTAAGGAGACACTCCCTCCTCAGTTGGCATTTGTGTGGCCCCTTAAGAGTGAGGGCCTCCTTAAGTTTTTTTTTTTTTTAATTAAATTGAAGTTGATCTGAGGTCAGGGCGGCGGCTGGGTGGAGCCACCCCGCATCCGAGGCCAGTGGCGGCCAGGGGGAGACAGCCCACGTGGTCCGAGGTCAGGGCAGCGGCCGGGAGGAGCTGCCCCACTTCCGAGGCCAGTGGCGGCCGCGGGGAGACACCCTGCGTCCGAGGTCAGGGGCAGTCGGGAGAAGCCACCTTGAGCTTGAGGCCAGGGGCGGTGACCCCAGGGAGCCACCACAAGCCCGAGGCCAGGGGTGGCAGCTGGGAGGGCTGCACAGGCGGAGGAGGGCCTAGAGGATCTATCCCACGTTGAAGGTCAGGAACGGCAGCAGTAAGGAGATACCCCTCGTCCAAGGTAAGGAGCAGCGGCTGTGCTTTGCTGAAGCAGCCGTGAAGAGATACCCCACACCCAAGGTAAGAGAAACCCAAGTAAGATGGTAGGTGTTGCAAGAGTGCATCAGAAGGCAGACATACTGAAACCATACTCACAGAAAACTAGTCAATCTAATCACACTAGGACCACAGCCTTGTCTAACTCAATGAAACCAAGCCATGCCTGCAGGGCAACCCAAGGCAGGCGGGTCATGGTGGAGAGGGCTGACAGAACTTGGTCCACTGGAGAAGGGAATGGCAAGCCACTTCAGTATTCTTGCCTTGAGAACCCCATGAACAGTATGAACAGGCAAAATGATAGGATA
>SJYT01034870.1:47319-62485 GCA_006410635.1 Cephalophus harveyi | reverse complement strand
ACACACACACACACACACACACACACACACACACACACATTCTCTTTCACATTCTTTTCCATTATAGGTTATTACAAGATATTGAATGTAGTTCCCTGTTCTATACAGTAGCACTTGTTGCTTATCTATTTTATATATAATAGTTTGTATCTGTTAATCCCAGACTCCTAATTTATCCCTTCTCTCAGGAGAGAGCATGTACTTGTACACCACCATTCCTCTTTGGTAACAATAAGTTTATTATCTATGTCTATGAGTCTCTTCCAGTTTTGTAAATAAGTTCATTTGTATCTTTTTTTTCTTTTAGATTTCACATATAAGTGATATGATATGTGTCTTTCTGTCTGGCTTACTGCACTTAGTATGATAATCTCTGGGTGCATCCCAGAAATGCTGCAAATGGCATCATTTCATTCTTTTTAATGACTGAATAATATTCCATTATCTATCTATTTATCTATCCTCTTAGGATGGATGTTTAGGTTGCTTCTGTGTCTCAGCTATTACAAATGGTGATGCTGTGAACATTGAGGTGCATGTATCTTTTCAAATTATAATTTACTCTGCATATACGTCCAGGAGAGGAATTGTTGGATCATATGGTAGCTCCTACTTTGCCGACAAAGGTCCATGTAGTCAAGGCTATTGTTTTTCCAGTGGTCATGTATGGATGTGAGAGTTGGACTGCGAAGAAAGCTGAGTGCCAAAGAATTGATGCTTTTGAACTGTGGTGTTGGAGAAGACTCTTGAGAGTCCCTTGGACTGCAAGGAGATCCAACCAGTCCATTCTAAAGGAGATCAATCCTGGGTGTTCATTGGAAGAAATGATGCTAAAGCTGAAACTCCAATACTTTGGCCACCTCATGCGAAGAGTTGACTCATTGGAAAAGACCCTGATGCTGGGAGGGATTGAGGGCAGGAGGAGAAGGGGACGACAGAGGATGAGATGGCTGGATGGCATCACCAACTCGATGGACGTGAGTTTGAGTGAACTCCGGGAGTTGGTGATGGACAGGGAGGCCTGGAGAGCTGCAATTCATGGGGTTGCAAAGAGTTGGACACGACTGAGTGACTGAACTGAACTGAGCTGATGGTAGCTCTATTTTTAGTTTTTTAAGGAACCTCCATACTGTTCTCCATAGTGGCTGCACCAGTTTACATTCCCACCAGTAGTGCAGAAGGGTTCCTTTTTATACCTAGGTTCTTCATTTGACTCACCTTAATGAGGCAGTCCTGGCCAGTCTTCAAACATGCTGTGTCCTCTCCCACCCTGGGGCCTTTGCTATTCCTTTTGCCTTTGAGAACTGCATGGCTTCCCTCATTCCCCTGTCTGGACTCCAAGGTCACTTCAGTGGGAGCTTCCCTGAAGATAAGGCAGCTGTGCTGTTCATTTCTACCCTCTCAGTTCATTTCAGTTCAGCACACCAATCTTCCCTGTCCATCACCAACTTCTGGAGCTTGCTCTAAGTCATGTCCATCAAGTCAGTGATGCCATCCAACCATCTCATCCTCTGTCATGTTCCCTTCTCCTCCTGCCTTCAATCTTTCCCAGCATCAGGGTCTTTTCAAATGAGTCAGTTCTTTGTATCAGGTGACCAAAGTATTGAAATTTCAGCTTTAGCATCAGTCCTTCCAAAGACTATTCAGGACTGATTTCCTTCAGGATGGACTGGTTGGATCTCCTTGCAGTCCAAGGGACTCTCAAGAGTCTTCTCCAACACCTCACTTCAAAAGGATCAATTCTTCAGTGCTCAGCTTTCTTTATAGTCCAACTCTCGTATCCATACATGACTACTGGAGAAACCATAGCTTTAACTAGATGGACTTCTGTTGGCAGGGTAATGTCTCTACTTTTTAATATGCTATCTAGGTTGGTCATAGCTTTTCTTCCAAGGAGCAAGCGTCTTTTAATTTCATGGCTGCAGTCACCATCTGCAGTGACTTTGGAGCCCCCCAAAATACAGTCTGTCACTGTTTTCATTGTTTCCCCATCTATTTGCCATGAAGTGATGGGACCGGATGCCATGATCTTAGTTTTCTGAATGCTGAGTTTTAAGCCAATCTTTTCACTCTCCTCTTTGACTTTTATCAAGAGGCTCTTTAGTTCTTCCTCACTTTCTGCCATAAGGATGATGTCATCTGCACATCTGAGGTTATTGATATTTCTCCTGGCAATCTTGTAAACCATAGCTTTAACTAGATGGACTTCTGTTGGCAGGGTAATGTCTCTACTTTTTAATATGCTATCTAGGTTGGTCATAGCTTTTCTTCCAAGGAGCAAGCGTCTTTTAATTTCATGGCTGCAGTCACCATCTGCAGTGACTTTGGAGCCCCCCAAAATACAGTCTGTCACTGTTTTCATTGTTTCCCCATCTATTTGCCATGAAGTGATGGGACCAGATGCCATGATCTTAGTTTTCTGAATGCTGAGTTTTAAGCCAATCTTTTCACTCTCCTCTTTGACTTTTATCAAGAGGCTCTTTAGTTCTTCCTCACTTTCTGCCATAAGGATGATGTCATCTGCATATCTGAGGTTATTGATATTTCTCCTGGCAATCTTGATTACAGCTTGTGCTTCATCCAGCTCGACATTTCCCATGATGTATTCTGCATAAAAGTTAAATAAGCAGGGTGACAATATACAGTCTTGACGTACTCCTTTCCCATTTGGAACCAGTCTGTTGTTCCATGTCTGATTCTAACTGTTGTTCTTGACCTGCATATAGATCTCTCAGGAGACAGGTAAGATGGTCTGGTATTCCCATCTCTTGAAGAATTTTCTACAGTTTGTTGTGATCCACACAGTCAAAGGTTTTGGCATAGTCAATAAAGCAGGAGTATATGTTTTCCTGGAACTCTCTAGGTTTTTCCATGATCCAACGGATGTTGGCAATTTGATCTTTGGTTCCTCTACCTTTTGTAAATCCAGCTTGAACATCTGGAAGTTCATGGTTTATGCACTGTTCAAGCCTGGCTTGGAGAATTTTGAGCATCACTTTGCTAGTGTGTGAGATGAGTGCAATTGTGCAGTAGTTTGAACATCCTTTGGCATTGCCTTTCTTTGGGATTGGAATGAAAACTGACCATTTCCTCTCCTGTGGCAACTGAGAGTTTTCTAAATTTGCTGGCATATTGCATGCAGCACTTTCACAGCATCATGTTTTAGGATTTGAAATAGCTCAATTGGAATTCCGTTATCTCCACTAGCTTTGCTTGTATGATGCTTTCTAAGGCCCACTTGATTTATATTCCAGGATGTCTGGCTTTAGGTGAGTGATCACACCATCGTGATTATCTGGGTCATGAAGATCTTTTTTGGATAGTTCTTCCGAGTATTCTTGCCACCTCTTCTTAATATCTTCTGCTTCTGTTAAGTCCATACCATTTCTGTCTTTTATTGTGCCCATCTTTGAATGAAATGTTCCCTTGGTATCTTTAATTTTCTTCAAGAGATCTCTAGTCTTTCCAATTCTATTGTTTACCGCTATTTCTCTGCACTGACCACTAAGGAAGGCTTTCTTATCTCTCCTTGCTATTCTTTGGAACTCTGCAATTCAAATAGGTATATCTTTCCTTTTCTCCTTTGCCTTTCACTTCTCTTCTTTTCTCAGCTATTCATAAGGCATCCTCAGACAACCACTTTGCCTTTTTGCATTTCTTTTTCTTGGAGATGGTCTTGATCCCTAACTCCTGTACAATGTCATGAACCTCTGTCTGTAGTTCCTCAGGGACTGTGTCTATCAGATTTAATCCCATGAATCTATTTGTCACTTCCACTGTATAATCGTGGAAGTATAATCAAATCGGATTTGATTTAGGTCATACATGAATGGTCTAGTGGTTTTCCCTACTTTCTTCAATTTAAGTCTGAATTTGGCAATAAGGAGTTCATGATCTGAGCCACAGTCAGCTCCTGGTCTTGTTTTTGCTGACTGTATAGAGCTTCTCCATCTTTGGCTGCAAAGAATATAATCAATCTGATTTCAGTGTTGACCATCTGGTGATGTCCATGTAGAGTCTTCTCTTGTGTTGTTGGAAGAGGATGTTTGCTATGACCAGTGCATTCTCTTGGCAAAACTCTGTTAGCCTTTGTCCTGCTTCATTTTGTACTCCAAGGCCAAATTTGCCTATTACTCCAGGTATCTCTTGATTTCCTATCTCTTGATTTCCTACTTTTGCATTCCAGTCCCTTATAATGAAAAGGACATTTTTTGGGGGGTATTAGTTCTAGAAGGTCTTGTAGGTCTTCATAGAACCATTGAACCTCAGCTTCTTCAGCATTACTGGTTGGGGCATAGACTTGGATTATTGTGATATTGAATGGTTTGCCTTCGAAATGAACAGAGATCATTCTAATGCTTTTGAGATTGCACCCAAGTACTGCATTTCAGACCCCTTTGTTGACTACTAGGCCTACCCCATTTCTTCTAAGGGATTCTTGCCCACAGTAGTAGATATAAGGTCATCTGAGCTAAATTTGCCCATTCCAGTCCATTTTAGGTCACTGATGCCTAAAATCCCCACTCCAGTACTCTTTCTTGGAAAGTCCCATGGACGGAGGAGCCTGGTAGGTTGAAGTCCATGGGGCTGCTAAGAGTCGGACACGACTGAACGACTTCACTTTCGCTTTTCACTTTCCTGCATTGGAGAAGGCAATGGCAACCCACTCCAGTACTCTTGCCTGGAGAATCCCAGAGACAGAGGAGCCTAGTGGGCTGTTGTCTATGGGGTCGCACAGAGTCGGACATGACTGAAGCGATTTAGCAGCAGTAGCAGCAGCAGCAGATGCCTAAAATATTGATGTTCACTCTTACCATCTCCTGTTTGACCACTTCCAGTTTACATTGATTCATGGACCTAACATTCCAGGTTCCTATGCAGTATTGTTCTTTACAGCATCAGAGTTTACTTTCATCACCAGTCACATCCACAACTAGGCATTATTTTTGGTTTGGCTCCAACTCTTCATTCTTTTTGGAGTCATTTCTCCACTCCTCCAGTAGCATTTTGGGTACCTACTGACCTGGGGAGTTCCTCTTTCAGTGTCATATCTTTTTGCCTTGCCATACTGTTCATGGGGTTCTCGAGGCAACAATATTGAAGGGGTTTGCCATTCCCTTCTCCAGTGGACCACATTTTGTCCACATTTTTATCCCCCCAGCCTCATTCTCCACCACAGTTCTCATAATTCCTGACCAGTTTATCATCCATCCCCTCCATTCAATGTGAACTAACAGCACCCAGCACATGCACATGTACACACAGAGGAGAGCCCCGTGCATATCTGTTGGCTGAACATTTGTACGGGAGACACGTTTCTTTCCCCTTTCAAGATGCTGTTTTCTGTTCCATGGAATCATTCTGGCCAAATCTTGAGTTTCACTGCCTCCACAAGAATCTCCTCAAAATATCTGCCTTTAAAGTGCTTTGATGGACCAAGTTCCTAACACACACTCAGACCTCTTTTAAAATATTTGATTTCATCTATTTTTTTATACCAAAAACATTCTATAATCCCACAAACCACTTCCTAGAGGCTAGATGTTTATTGAAGCTGTTCCTCATATTTGGCATGTATTGGGCTTTCCTGGTGGCTCAGATGGTAAAGAATCTGCCTGCAATGCAAGAGACCTGGGTTTGATCCTTGGTTTGGGAAGATCCCTCTTGAGGAGGTAATGGCAACCCTCTCTAGTGTTCTTGCTTGGAGAATCTCATGGACAGAGGAGCCTGGTGGGCTATAGTCCATAGGGTCACAAAGAGTCAGACCCAACTGAATGACTTACACTCCCTCACTGTTAAAACTCTAGGGAAATGGTTATACCTGTTGGCTGCTCATCTCCCAGATGAAGTTTCTTCCTCTGTGTCCTCCCAGGGATCCTGTAGTAGATCACGGGGACTCCTCCCCATTCCCAGCCCCCATCAGAGCCAGTCATGTCCCCTGCTGCCTGTACATAAGACTTGTTCTCCTCACAGGGCTTTCCCAGTAGTTTCTTCCTCTTGTATCTTAAAAGCGTTTGTTCAGCCAGACTTGGCCCCACGTTATCCATCTGATATCTGTGTGTGTGGCCCTCTCCCTTAGAGGTCTCATCCAGTGTCTTGGCTTCAGCTCCCCTGCCAACCCCAGCCCAATTCTTTGTTTCTAGGCCTCAACTTCAGCTTGGGTTTCAAATTGCTTGTTGGTATTTCTTTCTGTGAACTCTGCCAGCAACTCAAATTCAACTCCAGTAAAGTCTGTTCCCTCCCCTTATTGCCCTCCCTGCCTCAGTCTCCATTCCTATCAGAAGTCCCGCCTTTTTCCCAGACACACAGGAGTGAAAGCTCAGAGTGTGGTGAATATCTCCTTTCCTGCTCACAGCTCACCGATCATCACACTCAGTTGATTCATCATGATAATAGCTATGGCAGTACTGGTTAATCTCCTGCCTGCCACGTGTACAATAGATTTTCTACAATCTCCAAAAGCAGGCTATGGGTTTCTTACTGTACAGACGAAGCTGGTGCACAAAGGGCCCAGGAATTCAGTGGTGTGAAGAGGGTTATCATTTATCCCTCTCTTATGGAGGACCCTGCTGGTAGGTCAGTCTGTCACCTGTGTGGTGTGCCTTTGTGAGAGATCTAGTTGTTTCCATTTCCTATCCTGCAGAAAGGATGAAAGAGGCCCTGTGACAAATAGCTAAGACTATCTTTAAGGAGTGATTTGGAAGCTGCACATTTCACTTCTGCACAGGTCCCATTGTTCTGAGTAGACTCACATGACCCTGTGACTGCATCTGGCTGCAAAGGAGGCTGGGAAATGGGGCCTCTGGCTCATGGCCATGGGTACCCAGCTAAAATGAGATGAGGATTCTATCATAACAGGAGGAAAAGGAGAACATATATGGCAAGAATGGTTACCCCCATTTAAAAGGTGGGGCACTGAGTCCTAGAAAGCTGAAGCAACCTGCCCTAAGGTCTCAGATGGTCAGGACTGGCTCCAAGTCTGCCTAACTGACCCCGCAGGGCCACTCAATAAGAAGCACAAGTGTGACTGGTAATAAGAGATAGAACCGAGAAGAAGATTATGTGAGCCTGAGATTTCTGGGAGTATTTCACTAATGAATAAGGGTTTGCAGGAGGGAAGCGGGGCCCTGGCTAGATGGAGGAGAGGGTAAGGGGAATTGTGATTCTTCTCAGCAGTGGGGTTCTAAGCCATCTTTTGGTTTAGTCACTTCAAATCAACAAACCTTCCTCCAGTGCTTCTTCTGTGAAAGCCTGCATTTGGAGGATGATTCAGTGACTAAATCTGAGCAGAATCATGCTTGAAACTCTTCAGTGTCTGAGTCCCCATCAGCCACCACCCAACTGCCTCTCTTGGCCCACACCCTTCCATGACCTGGCCCTGCTTTGGCCAGAAAGCAGGGCCCCCCTGCTATCCCCCTCTTCCTGTCCTTCACTTGCATGGACTTAGCATGTGGCAATGCCTGGAATGTTCTGACACCACCTCCTCCTGCATACCATCTCTTTATACTTCGTGGTGGGGGGCTTCCCTAGTGGCTTAGATGGTAAAGACTCTGCCTGCAGTGGAGGAGACCCAGGTTTGATCCCTGGGTTGGGAAGATACTCTGGAAAAGGAAATGGCAACCCACTCCAGTATTCTTGCCTGAAGAATCCCTTGGACAGAGGAGCCTGGAGGGCTACAGTCCATGGGGTCTCAAAGAGTCATACATGACTGAGTGATTAACACTTTCACTTTCTGCTGGAGGGGGAGGTTCTTCTCCAGGAAATGTGCCCTGAGCCTGTCCTTCCCCTAGCTGGGTTCAGTTCAGTTCAGTTCAGTCGCTCAGTCGTGTCTGACTCTTTGCGACTCCATGGATCGCAGCACGCCAGGCCTCCCTGTCCATCACCAACTCCCGGAGTTCACTCAGACTCATGTTCATCAAGTCAGTGATGCCATCCAGCCATCTCATCCTCTGTCGTCCCCTTCTCCTCCTGCCCCCAATCCCTCCCAGCATCAGAGTCTTTTCCAATGAGTCAACTCTTTGCATGAGGTGGCCAAAGTACTGGAGTTTCAGAGGGATACATAAAGGAATGCACTGTATCCCCTTACAGCCAGACTTAGAAAACAACTATGCAGAGGACACTTGCAAGTTTGATTCCTCTACTGGAATGTGTGCTCCATGGAGAAGGTCCACAGCTTTTCCATGCTAGCGTCTCCAGCACCTAGTATAGTACAGGAAGAAAAACAACTAATCTCTACTTGTGGACACAGCAGGGGAAGGAGAGGGAAGGGCGAATTGAGGAAGTAGCATTGATATATATACACTCTCATGTGTGAAACGGCTGTAAAACAGATAACTAGTGGGAAGCTTCTGTATAACACAGGGAGCCCAGTCTGTCACTCTGTGACAACCTAGAGGGGTGAGATGGGAGGAGGGAGGAAGGCTCACGAGGGGCATATATATATATATATATATATATAATTAATGAAGGATTTACATTGTTGTACAGCAGAAACCAACACAACATTGTAAAGCGGTTATCCTCCAATTAAAAAAGAAAAAAAAAAGACCACAAATTTCTTGAGGTTGGTCCATGTTTTTTTTTTTTTTTAACTTATTATTTATTTAAATGCAAAAAAATAACTCATAATCTGCAGATCAGAGTCAATGCTTTTAGGTGGTTTTATTAGTTTGCTCAGGCTGCTATAACAAATGACCACAGACTGGATGAATTAAACAAGAGGGATTTATTTTCTCACAGTTCTGGAGGCTGGAAGTGCGAGATCAAAGTGTGGCATGGTTGCTTCTACTGAAGTCTCTCCTTGACTTGCGGGTGGTTGTCTTCTCCCTGTGTATTCACGTGGTCTTCCTTCTGTGTGGGTCTGTATCACAACCTCCCCTTCTTGTATGACACTGTCCTACTAGAGTAGGGCTCACCCACAGGTGAGCTGTCATTTTACCCCTCTTTAAATACAGACATGTTCTGAGGTCCTGAAGGTTAGGAAGGACTTCAGCATAGGAACTTGGTGGGATATGATTCAGCTTGTAACACCAGCATGCACTGTTGTCCTGCAGAGAAGAATGAAGAATAAATTGTGACCAGAAAGGACAGGGGGACATTCACGGGGGCTGTGAGCAGAAGGCCTGGGGACTGTGGGCTCCTTGAGGGAGAGATTGTGGCTCATTTCTCTCTGTATCCCATATGTCCAGAGTGGGGTACAATTTGTAGAAGATGCTTATAAAACAGCCAGGAGTAAACACACAAGCACAGGAATCGGCTAGCATTTGATTTAATAATGCTGCTATTTGGACAGCCTAGCTGCCAGCAGGGTGACTGCTTTTTGTGGTTATTTCGGGTACTCTTCTCCTTGGCAGGGTCAGAGACTAAGGTTCCATGTTTCTCATTTGCCTGCAACAATGGCCATTGGGATCAAAACTTTCCAACCTAATTGAACATTTGGGGGGTTGGGACCTGCCCAAGGAAAATAAGAGTGTGCTCAATCAAATCTTTTATTTGGAAAATGTTTTTCAGCTGAGAGACCTGGGCCTTGTATCATCGCTAGGCTCTAGGATCCTGTTGCTGCTAAAGCCAGAGTTGAAATTTAGGAAAATAAAACAATTTAGCTTCACAAACAATAATCTCTTGAATCTGTTAAATCCTTTACAGTTTTTACAAAGGGCTTTGGCTTCCATGATTTGATTTGACCCTCGAAATAACCCTGTGAAGTGGGTAACAGAGAGGATGGAGTTTCAGGTCATGGGTTTCAATCCCAGCTCTACCACTTCTGGGCCCTGAGAACTTGAGAATGGTGAGACATTTCTTTAAGATCAGATTTTCTCCTTTGTGCAGTGTAGATGATGATGCCTACCTCTTATGATTGTCTTGAGGCCTGATTGATAACAGGTTTTAGAAGGAGTCTAATTAATAGAGCAAAAACAGACCAGAATTTAATCTTTGTCCTCCCTCTCTTTGCTTTTGTAAAATGGAGAGAACATAGTGACTTATCTCATAGAATTGTGAATAATGCCCATATAAAATACCTGCTCAGTAATATGTAAGGCTTTTCTTTTTGAGACCCTAGTACCTTTTTAAAGTAATGACATTACTAGCTTCCTTCTGAAGATTTCACATGTTAAATTACCTTTGACTTTGGCGGGGGGCGGTGGGGGGGTGGGTTTGGCTTGGGTTTGGTTCTGGTGCCTCTGAGACAGGCTGAGACCTGGGGCCCTTGACTGGAGTGCTTGCACCTGGACAAACATCTCCTTGAGCAACAGAATACAAAGAAACTGCAAGAGACTAAAAAGAATTGCATACACCCACAATTGGGGCACATTATAGATACAAAAAAGCCAAAAACCCAACTGCTGCTTCTGAGGTGCTGGAGCAAAAGCAGGGTACCGTGCATAACCCTGCATACTGCACTGCCAAGAAGTGGGGGTGGGCAGACCATCAAGCTACCCCTCCTACCTAGCCCACCTATCCGCCCTTGCCCTCCACCTATCCACGCCTACCCTCCCAATTGAGGAACCAGCCAATTCTCCTTGAGAGGGAGCAAGGGCACCTGTTTCTTGCTCTCTCCCTCGCTCTGTAGCATCATGAGTCCATATAAAGCCTTGCTTGAATTCCTTGTCTGGTTTCTTATCAATTGATTAGAGAGTCTAAGGACCCAGGATGGCCACCCTCTCAGCTTTCTTGCTAAGAGCGCTTAGTCACTTTCCTTTTCTGGGCCTTGGGTTCTGTGTGCAGTAAGCAGACTGGACCAGGTGGATGTGCCTTGTAGTCCCCAAGAATCTATGTTTTGTTTGTAAATTTTTTTGCCCAAATCCAGTAAAAATCCTTAGCACTTAAAAGGGGAAATTTAATCGGAATTTTTTTCTGATTCATGTGCACTTAACCAAACAGAACCCTATTTTCTAAGAGCTCTTTGATGTTTAAGCTGCCTTAAGGAGTCTTTTTTTTTTTTCCAAGGGGTATTTTAAAAGTTTTTTTTCTTAGAAACAGGAAATCAGGTTTTGGCAAGTGGGAAAGAAATTCGAACGCACCAAGGCTTGGGCGGGGGTTGGGGGGGCGGGCGGTGATGGGGGCAGCTGGTTTGTTTTGAGTGGGAGGAATTTGAGAGGGTTCCTGATTGGCAAGAAGTGGCCTGGGCCACCCTCACTCAGCCTCCCGGGGGTCTGCCAACTTGAAAGGCTGTGTGAACTTCTGGGGTGATGACAAGGGAGGCGTGCCTGAAGCAGTTCCTAAGACTTTAAGGACTGGCTGAAAGTTTTCTTTTATTCCTCAGCCCTGCATCTTTCTTCTTTCTCTTTTGCGATATTTGGCAATCGCTAAATATCTTAAATGATCTCTAAGGAAAATGTTTTTCACTAAATGATCAACTTTTCTTTCCTGAAAAAAAAAAAAGGTGGCGTCTTGGGGGAAAGGAAAAAAAGGAAAAAACCCAAACAGATGAACACAGGATGAGTGCGTGTGGCAGACAGTCCAGTTACCTCTTTGAAAACTGAAATCTCTGAGCATGGTGATTTTAACAAGTAAAATGTCGTCTAATAGGCAACTGGGGTGGCGGTCGGAAGTCCCAGGTCTGCCTGCTGTCAGCCACTGGACTTGGAACAGGTAGTTCCCTTCAGTCCTCCAAGGGGCAGTTTCTCATCTACAACGTGGAGAAATGAGGGCTGCTTCACAGCATCGCCCGTAAGAGCACATGAGACAATGTTTACTTTCAGCTCCCGAATAGATGCTCAACGAATGCCACCGCCCCACCCCCCACCATGATTATAAGTTGATTTATTGATTTCAGTGGATGGGCAGTGCTTTGGCTGAAAGACGGGTCTGTCCCTTGTCCTTCTGCAAAGTGTTGGTGTGGATGCTGAGGTGGTGCTGGGGGAAAAAGTGCTGGGCTAGGGGCCAGATGACCTAGCCTCTAGCTTCTTTTTCTTTTAAATTGTGGTTAAAAAACCACACGATATAAAGTTTACCCTCTTAATTTTTAGTGTACATTTCAGTAGTGTTAACTTTATTCACATTATTGTGTAACAGATCTCTAGAACTTTTTTACCGTGCAAAACTGAAACCCTATATCCATGGAACTGCTCCCCTCCCCCTCCTCATAGGCCCTGACAACCACCATTCTGCTTTCTGTTTCCATGATTTTGACTACTCTAGAAAACTCATGTAAGTGGAATCATACAGTATTTGTCTTTTTGTGACTGGCTTTTATTTCACTCAGCATAATGTCCTCAAGTTTCATTCATGTTGTAACATGATAGGATGCTTATTTTTAAAGGCTGAGTAATATTCCATTGTATGCATAAACCATGTTTTCTTTATTCATCTGGGAATGGTTTTTTTTTTTTTTATTTTTGGCTACACTGGGTCTTTATTGTTGCGTGTAGGCTTTCTCTAGTTGGGGCAAGCAGGCTCCTCATTGCAGTGGCTTTTGTTGTGGAGTACAGACTCTAGGTGCTTGTTCCTAGAAGAAAGAAATCTGTTTTCTTCTGTTCCTAGAAGAAAAGAAATCCTAAAAGAAATCTGTTCCTAGCTTCTGTAGTAGCTGTGGTGCACGGGCTTAGTTTCCTCACAGCATACGGGACCTTCCTGGACCAAGGATCAAACCCGTGTCCCTGGCATCAGTAGGGAGATTCTTAACCACTGGGCCACTGGGGAGGCCTTGCCATTGGGTTTTTGGGCTGCTTCCACCTCTACACTATAGTAAATAATGCTGTAGTAACACAGTTGTACAACTACCTCTTCAATATTCTGCTTTCAAATCTTTTGGATATATACCCAGAAGTGAAATTAAGTGAAATTGCTGAATCATATGGTAATTGTATTTTTAGTTTTTTGATGAAACTTATACTTTTTTCTCAAGTGTCCCATTTTACATTCCTACCAGCCATGACAATTTCTTCATATCTACTCCAACACTTTGCTTTTGTTTTTGTGTGTGTGGTTTGTTTTTTTAATAGTAGCCATTCTAATTGGTAGGCTTTCTTAATAGCTCAGTTGGTAAAGAATCCGCCTGCAATGCAGGAGACCCTGATTCGATTCCTGGTCAGGAACATTCCCTGGAGAAGGGAAAGGCTACCCACTCCAGTATTGTTGGGCTTCCCTTGTGGCTCAGCTAGTAAAGAATCCACCTCCAATGTGGGAGACCTGGGTTCGATTCCTGGGTTGGGAAGATCCCCTGGAGAAGGGAAAGGCTACCCATCCCAGTATTCTGGCCTGGAGAATTCCATGGACTATCCATGGGGTTGCAAAGAGTCGGACACAACTGAGCAAATTTCACTTCACTTCACCTCATTTTAGTTGGTATGAGGTAATATTTTACTATGATTTTGATTTCCAGAGTACCTGACTTCTAATGTGCTCCTGTCTCTTTTATCTGATGGCTTGTGACTCTCGTGAGATGTTTATGCTCTTTGTTTTAAGGGGGCCTATGGTAGGCTTACCTAGAAGGATGATTTAGATGCAGGCAAGGATGGATGGGCAACGTTCCCAGGTGTATTCATTTCCTAGGGCTGCCTAGCAAAGCACCACAAACTAGTTGGCTAAAACAACAAAAATGTATTGTCTCATGGTTTTGGACGAGAGAAGGCAAAGTGTCAGTAGGGATGATCTGAGGGAGAATCTACTCCATGCTTCTTTTCCAACTTCTGATGTTTGTTGGCAATTGTTGGTGTTCCTTGGCTTATAGAAATGCTACCCCATCTCTGCTTTCATGTTTACATGATATTTTCCCTGTGTACGTAACTATATCCAAATTTCCCCTTTTCATAGACACCTGTTTTATTTGAATAGGCCTACCCTAATGACCTAATTTTAACCTAATTACTTCTGTAAAGGCCCAATTTTCATATAAGGTCACATTCTAGGTACGGGGGTGTTATGATTTTGGGGGGACACAATTCAATCTGCAATATCAGGCATCTCGTAGCTTGTATCCGCATGTTATTGGGAACATCTAGGAACTGAAGGACTAGATCTGGAATCACAGAAGATGAGGACCCAAGGGAGGAAGTTATAATTCATTTACCTATCCCCAGTTTTTTTAAGGAATCTCCACACTGTTCTCCATAGTGGCTGTACTAGTTTGCATTCCCACCAACAGTGTATGTAAGAGGGTTCCCTTTTCTCCACATCCTATCCAGCATTTATTGCTTGTAGACTTTTGGATAGCAGTCATTCTGACTGGAGTGAAATGGTACCTCACTGTGGTTTTGATTTGCATTTCTCTGATAATGAGTGATGTTGAGCATCTTTTCATGTGTTTGTTAGCCATCTGTATGTCTTCTGTGGAGAAATGTCTGTTTAGTTCTTTGGCCTATTTTTTGATTGGGTCGTTTATTTTTCTGAAATTGAGCTGCAGGAGTTGTTTGTATATTTTTGAGATTAGTTGTTCGTCAGTTGCTTCATTTGCTATTATTTTCTCCCATTCTGAAGGCTGTCTTTTCACCTTGCTTATAGTTTCCTTTGTTGTGCAGAAGCTTTTAAGTTTACTTAGGTCCCATTTGTTTATTTTTGCTTTTATTTCCAATATTCTGGGAAGTGGGTCATAGAGGATCCTGCTGTGATGTATGCGGAGGGTGTTTTTCCTATGTTCTCCTCTAGGAGTTTTATAGTTTCTGGTCTTACGTTTAGATCTTTAACCCATTTTGAGTTTATTTTTGTGTATGGTGTTAGAAAGTGTTCTAGTTTCATTCTCTTATAAGTGGTTGACCAGTTTTCCCAGCATCACTAGTTAAAGAGATTGTCTTTAATCCATTGTATATTCTTGTCTCATTTGTCAAAGATAAGGTGTCCATAGGTGTGTGGATTTATCCCTGGGTTTTCTATTTTGTTCCATTGATCTATATTTCTGTCTTTGTGCCAGTACCATAGGTACTTGATGCTGCCTATGACCCAGCAATCCCACTGCTGGGCATACACACCGAGGAAACCAGAATTGAAAGAGACACGTGTACCCCAATGTTCATCGCAGCACTGTTTATAATAGCCAGGACATGGATGCAACCTAGATGTCCATCAGCAGATGAATGGATAAGAAAGCTGTGGTACATATACACAATGGAGTATTACTCAGTCATTAAAAAGAATACATTTGAATCAGTTCTAATGAGGTGGATAAAACTGGAGCCTATTATACAGAGTGAAGTAAGCCAGAAAGAAAAACACCAATACAGTATACTAA
>SJYT01034870.1:2198-47114 GCA_006410635.1 Cephalophus harveyi | reverse complement strand
GTGGTTTTGATTTGCATTTCTCTGATAATGAGTGATGTTGAGCATCTTTTCATGTGTTTGTTAGCCATCTGTATGTCTTCTGTGGAGAAATGTCTGTTTAGTTCTTTGGCCTATTTTTTGATTGGGTCGTTTATTTTTCTGAAATTGAGCTGCAGGAGTTGTTTGTATATTTTTGAGATTAGTTGTTTGTCAGTTGCTTCATTTGCTATTATTTTCTCCCATTCTGAAGGCTGTCTTTTCACCTTGCTTATAGTTTCCTTTGTTGTGCAGAAGCTTTTAAGTTTACTTAGGTCCCATTTGTTTATTTTTGCTTTTATTTCCAATATTCTGGGAAGTGGGTCATAGAGGATCCTGCTGTGATGTATGCGGAGGGTGTTTTTCCTATGTTCTCCTCTAGGAGTTTTATAGTTTCTGGTCTTACGTTTAGATCTTTAACCCATTTTGAGTTTATTTTTGTGTATGGTGTTAGAAAGTGTTCTAGTTTCATTCTCTTATAAGTGGTTGACCAGTTTTCCCAGCATCACTAGTTAAAGAGATTGTCTTTAATCCATTGTATATTCTTGTCTCATTTGTCAAAGATAAGGTGTCCATAGGTGTGTGGATTTATCCCTGGGTTTTCTATTTTGTTCCATTGATCTATATTTCTGTCTTTGTGCCAGTACCATAGGTACTTGATGCTGCCTATGACCCAGCAATCCCACTGCTGGGCATACACACCGAGGAAACCAGAATTGAAAGAGACACGTGTACCCCAATGTTCATCGCAGCACTGTTTATAATAGCCAGGACATGGATGCAACCTAGATGTCCATCAGCAGATGAATGGATAAGAAAGCTGTGGTACATATACACAATGGAGTATTACTCAGTCATTAAAAAGAATACATTTGAATCAGTTCTAATGAGGTGGATAAAACTGGAGCCTATTATACAGAGTGAAGTAAGCCAGAAAGAAAAACACCAATACAGTATACTAATGCATGGAATTTAGAAAGATGGTCATGATAACCCTGTATGCAAGACAGCAAAAGAGACACAGGTGTATAGAACAGTCTTTTGGACTCTGTGGGAGAGGGCAAGGGTGGGATGATTTGGGAGAATGGCATTGAAACATGTATAATATCATATATAAAATGAATAGCCAGTCCAGGTCAATGCATGATACTGGATGCCTGGGGCTGGTGCACTGAGATGACCCAGAGGGCTGGTACCGGGAGGGAGGAGGGTGGGGGGTTCAGGATGGGGAACATGTGTACGCCCGTGGCAGATTCATGTTGATGTGTGGCAAAACCAATACAATATTGTAAAGTAATTAACCTCCAATTAAAGTAAATAAATTTATATAAAAAATAATAATTCATTTACCTATTCCCAGAGGCCGGCAGTATAAAAGAAATCTCCAAGCCAGGCAAAAACTTGGATCTGGGAACGAGAGTAAGATCCTAAGTAAAGTAAATGGAGCTGGAGTATGTGCTGTCTTTTGTGTTGGTGGCTGTGGGTCAGTGGGTCTGATTTGCAGGCACAGGATGGTTGATAGCAGTAGGCTCTTTGTTATCCAGTGTCAGTCATTCAGGAATGAAACCACAAGAAGTGCCTGGGTGAGACAAATCTGTTCCTAGCTTCTGTTTATAGGCTGGTGCAGCCTGGGACTTGAACATATACTGTGTGCAATGGAGTTGAGGGCAAGATCAGATCTGCTGAAACCTACTTCAGTATTCAGGAAAATCTCGTGGACAGAAGAGCCTGGTGGGCTAAGGTCCATAGGGTTGCAAAAAGTCAGACATGACTAAGCATGCACGCAGATATGTCACAAGCTTGAATAGAGGCTAGATCTTTTTGGCTTGCAGAGCCCCTGTGATGGCTGTTTCTAAAGGTCACCCAGATTTTGAAGGCAGTTCTTGGTCTAGTGCTTATTTGGTCCACGTCATGACATCATGATGCCTAACGTGAACTCTAGCTGTGGATATAAGATATGTTCAGTTCAGTTCAGTTCAAGTCGTGTCCGACTCTTTGCGACCCCAAAGACCAGAGCACGCCAGGCCTCCCTGTCCATCACCATCTCCCAGAATCTACTCAAACTCATGTCCATTGAGTTGGTGATGCTATCCAACCATTTCATCCTCTGTAGTCCCCATCTCCTTCTGCCTCAATCTTTCCCAGCATCAGGGTCTTTCAAATGAGTTAGCTCTTTGCATCAGGTGGCCAAAGTATTTGAGTTTCAGCTTCAACATGTAGTGAATGCTGTAATGTGCCACCTAAATTCCCCTTCACCAATAAATGATTTTTCTCCCCAGTGGCTGGAAATGCTTCCAGTTTACTCTGGAAATTGCCCTGGCCTGGAGAGAGTTTCCTTGCCCAAAAGCCATACATCCTTTCTGGGGTAGCCTGCATCCAATGAATGCTCAATGCAAAAAAAGTCCATGGATTTTTCTGCAGAATGGGTAATTCTGAAAGGCTTAAATATAAGCTTGCTGTGCAGTCAGCTGAAGCCTGGCTTTTCAGTCTCAGTTCAGTTCAGTTCAGTCGCTCAGTCAGGTCCGACTCTTTGCGACCCCATGAATCGCAGCACACCGGGCCTCCCTGTCCATCACCAACTCCCAGAGTTCACTCAGACTCACGTTCATCAATTCAGTGATGCCATCCAGCCATCTCATCCTCTGTCGTCCCCTTCTCCTCCTGCCCCCTATCCCTCCCAGCATCAAAGTCTTTTCCAATGAGTCAACTCTTTGCATGAGGTGGCCAAAGTACTGAAGTTTCAGCTTTAGCATCATTCTTTCCAAAGAAATCCCAGGGCTGATCTCCTTCAGAATGGACTGGTTGGATCTCCTTGCAGTCCAAGGGACTCTCAAGAGTCTTCTCCAACACCACAGTTCAAAAGCATCAATTCTTCGGCACTCAGCCTTCTTCACAGTCCAACTCTCACATCCATACATGACCACAGGAAAAACCAGAGCCTTGGCTAGACGGACCTTAGTTGGCAAAGTAATGTCTCTGCTTTTCAATATGCTATCTAGGTTGATCATAACTTTCCTTCCAAAGAGTAAGCGTCTTTTAATTTCATGGCTGCAATCACCATCTGCAGTGATTTTGGAGCCCCCAAAATAAAGTCTGACACTGTTTCCACTGTTTCCCCATCCATTTCCCACGAGTCTACCCAATCCTATATCCTTTCCTTCCCATCCACAGACTTAGATCTTTAGTGTGCCTTAATGAACTTCATGCATGCTAATTTCCAACTCAGAACTCTCTCCCCAAAGAAACTGAAGCACAATATCTTCCAAATAGAAGAGGCCTGAACTTGAAGATGAGCATTTCAACTCCACAGAGACAGGCCCTGGAAAAAGAAATGACTATAACTGGCATGTGATTGTGGTCAGAACATGTTTCTCTCATAAATTAAGTAGGGAATGGACAGATCCATGCTCCAACTTTCAAAGACACATGACTAGGGAGCATCTTTTTGACTTTGATTCAAGATCATGAATATGTGAAGAGAATGGCATTATAGTGGAAAATACTCTAACTGTATATTTGTTTAAAGATATTTCTTAATCAGGGAAGTCACTTTCACCATAAAGCAGACACGCACAGGATTGTTACATCTGGCAGGTGTGAAAAGCAGTGGTTCAGACAGTGTTTTCTGCCCAGCCTGTGGGCCCTGCACAAAAAGATGGGTGTTCTTTGGCCCTGGTTCTGTGTAAATGCATCCCATCTGGTGTGAACTTCTTAGCACTTGGCAGAGCTACTTTCTAAGAAAAGAGGAATTTAAGAGGGGCTTTTGCAAAGTCAGCAAGTAGAACTTCCAGCTGTTCAAAAGATGTTTTGGCAGGGTTAGGGGTGTGGGGCAGTAATAACTGACTGGAGGTGGGGATGTGATTAGAAATCTCCCACCTGCAGACTTGGACAAATAGACATGTGCTAATCTTTATTTACATCAAGATGAGATGAATCTTAAGTGTCCTTTACTTTAAATACAACTGACATTTCTAGGTGTTCACAGGTTGGAACCAGGCCTCATGGACAACTGATCCCTATTTTAGGCCATAGGAGCCTTAATTCTTTTTTTTTTTTTTAATTGAATTATAGTTGACTTACAATGTTATGAGTTTCAGGGATACAACATAGTGATTTAATAATTTATACATTGTGAAATGATCACCATGATAAGTCTAGTTACCATCTGTCACCATATAAAGTTATTACAATATTTTTGACTGTATTCACTATACAGTATTTTGCAGTCCTGTGACTTACTTTATAACTAGAAGTTTGTACCTCTAGTCTCCTGCACCTATTTTGCCTGCCTCCCCATCCCCCCTCCCCTCTGGCAACTACTAATTTGTTCTCTGTATCTGAGCCTGCTTTTGTTTCATCTATTTTGTTTTTTGGGATTTTTACCTGTAAGTGTTATCATAAGGTATTTGTTTTTCTCTGTCAAACTTATTTCACTTAGCATAATACCCGCTAGGTCTATCCATGTTGTTGTAAATGGCACAATTTCATTCTTTTTATGGTTGAGTAATGTTCTATCATGTATGTATTATATATATTTTTTCATGTTTTCTTTATTCATTCACCCAGTAATGGACACTTAAGTTGCTTTCATACCTTTGCTATTATAAATAATACTGCAGTGAGCATAGAAGTACATGTATCTTTTCAAATATGTGTTTTATTTTCTTTGGATAAATGCCCAGAAGTGGAGTTGCTGCATTGTATGGTGGTTCTATTTTCAATTTTATGAGGAAATTTCATATTGTTTTCTACTGTGGTTGGACTCTCTGAGAGTGCATGAAGATTCCTTTCTCTCCGTATCTTTGAAAATGCTTGTTACTTCTTGTCTTTTTGATAATAGTCATTGTGACAGTTGTGAGGTGGTATCTCTTTGTGATTTTGATTTATATTTCCCTGATGAGTGATATTGAACATCTTTTTATGTGCTTGTTTGCCATCTGTAGGTCTTCTTTGTAGAAATATTTATTCAGATCCACTGACCACTTTTTAATTGGGTTGTTTGTTTTGATATCAAGCGATATAAGTAATTCATATTTTGAATATCAACTCATTATCAGACATATCATTTGCAAATATCTTCTCCAATTCCTGTAGGTTGACCTTTGATTTATTGATGGTTTCCTTTACTGAGCAAAAGTTTTAGTTTTGTGTACTCCTATTTGTTTATTTTTAATTTGTTGCCCAAAACAAGACAGGTTCCCCCCAAAATGTTGCCAAAACTAGTGTCAGAGAGTTATAGTTTCAAGTCATATGTTTAAGTCTTTAAATTATTTTGAGTTTACTTTTGTACATAGTGTATGAAAATGGTCCAGTTTTCTTAACACCATTTATTGAAGAAACCATCTTTTTCTTGTATACTCTTGCCATCTTTGTTGTAGATTAATTCACCATATAAAATAGGGTTTATTTCTAGACTCTGTTCCACTGAGCTACCTGTTTTAATGACAGTATCATACTCTTTTGATTAGTATAGCTTTGCAGTATAGTTTGAAATCAGGGAACATATATCTCCTTCTTTGTTCTTCTTTTTCAAGATTGCTCTGGCTTATTTAAATTCTATGCAGAGTATATCATGAGAAATGCTGGGCTGGAAGAAGCACAAGCTGGAATCAAGATTGCCGGGAGAAATATCAATAACCTCAGATATGCAGATGACACCACCCTTATGGCAGAAAGTGAAGAGGAACTAAAAAGCCTCTTGATGAAAGTGAAAGAGGAGAGTTCACCCTGCTTATTTAACTTATATGCAGAGTACATCATGAGAAACGCTGGGCTGGAAGAAACACAAGCTGGAATCAAGATTGCCGGGAGAAATATCAATAACCTCAGATATGCAGATGACACCACCCTTATGGCAGAAAGTGAAGAGGAGCTAAAAAGCCTCTTGATGAAAGTGAAAGAGGAGAGCGAAAAAGTTGGCTTAAAGCTCAACATTCAGAAAACTAAGATCAAGGCATCTGGTCCCATCACTTCTTGGGAAATAGATGGGGAAACAGTGGAAACAGTGCCTGACTTTATTTTTCTGGGCCCCAAAATCACTGCAGATGGTGACTGCAGCCATGAAAGATGCTTACTCCTTGGAAGGAAAGTTATGACCAACCTAGACAGCATGTTAAAAAGCAGAGACATTACTTCCCCAACAAAGGTCCGTCTAGTCAAGACTATGGTTTTTCCTGTGGTCATGTATGCATGTGAGAGTTGGACTGTGAAGTAAGCTGAGCACCAAAGAACTGATGCTTTTGAACTGTGGTGTTGGAGAAGACTCTTGAGAGTCTCTTGGACTGCAAGGAGATCCAACCAATCCATTCTAAGGGAGATCAGTCCTGGGTCTTCATTGGAAGGACTGATGTTGAAGCTGAAACTCCAATACTTTGGCCACCTGATGCAAAGAGCTGACTCATTAGAAAAGACCCTGATGCTGGGAAAGATTGAGGGCAGGAGAAGAAGGGGACGACNAGATCCAACCAGTCAATCCTAAAGGAGATCAGTCCTGAGTATTCATTGGAAGGACTGATGTTGAAGCTGAAACTCCAATACTTTGGCCACCTGATGCAAAGAGCTGACTCATTAGAAAAGACCCTGATGCTGGGAAAGATTGAGGGCAGGAGAAGAAGGGGACGACAGAGGATGAGATGGTTGGATGGCATCACCGACTCAATGGACACGGGTTTGGGTGGACTCCGGGAGTTGGTGATGGACAGGGAGGCCTGGCGTGCTGCAGTTCATGGCTTCACAAAGAGTCGGACATGACTGAGCGACTAAACTGAACTGAATGGCTACTATATATTAATCATGTTCCAAAGAGAAAAGTGGAAGAGGTTTTTAAAAAATTCATATATTCCCATCTCAAAAGTGAAGTGATCTACCAGGAAAACTATCCTAGAAATATGGATCTTTTTTAAAATTTAACTTTACTAGGGCAGATTTTAGATATGGTAAAACCCACCTACATTTTAAATGCAGAGTTTGACAACCTTTGACAAATGACTCATATGACCACAAAAAAGAAAACTGCACCTGAATTTTTAAATTACCAATTTGATTTTTAAAACAGGCATAGGGCTATTTGTGTGTTAGTCACTAAGTTGTGTTTGACTTTTGCAACATCATGGACGGAAGCCCGCCCATCCGTTGTCCATGGAATTCTCCAAGGCAAGAATATTGGAATAGGTAGCCATTCCTTTCTCCAGGGGATCTTTCCAGCCCAGGGATCAAACCCAGGTCTCCAACACTGCAGGTAGATTCTTTTCTGTCTGAGCCACCAGGGAAGCCGGTTTTCTATTTCTTTTGTATTTATGTTTTTCAAGCAATTTGCCCACTTCATCTAAATTTCCTGGCTTAAAACTGTTCATAATATTCATCTGAGATCCATCTTAACCTGGTCAGGATACCATGACAAAATATAACAGGGTGATTTAAATAATAAAAATTTACTTTCTCACAGTTTTGGAGAATAGAAGTCCAAAATCAAGGGTCAGCATGGTCACTTTCTAGTGAGGACTCTTTTCCTGCCTTATAGACAGTCACCTTTTCACATGGTCCTCACATGGCAGGGTGGAGGGAAAAACCAAGCTTTTTGGTATCTCTTCTTATAAAGACACTAATCCCTTTGCGAACTCCACTCCAAAGGGCCCATCTCCAAAGACTCTGGGGATAAGGGCTTAAATACATGAATTTTAGGGGTATACAAACATTCATTCCATCAGTTCAGTTCAGTTGCTCAATTGTGTCTGACTCTTTTGTGACCTCATGAATTGCAGCACGCCAGGCTTCCCTGTCCATCACCAACTCCCAGGGCTTGCTCAAACTCATGTCCATTGAGTTGGTGATACCATCCAGCCATCTCATCCTGTTGACCCTTCTCCTCCTGCCTTCAATCTTTCCCAGCATCAGGGTCTTTTCTAATGAGTCAGCTTTTCACAACAGGTGGCCAAAGTATTGGAGCTTCAGCTTCAGCATCAGTCCTTCCAATGAATATTCAGGATTGATTTCCTTTAGGATGGACTGGTTTGACCTCTTTTGTAGTCCAAGGGACTCTCAAGAGTCTTCTCTAACACCAGAGTTCAAAACCATCAATTCTTCGGCACTCAGCTTTCTTCACAGTCCAACTCTCAAATCCATACATGATGGACTTTTTGTTGGCACAGCAATGTCTCTGCTTTTTAATATGCCATCTAGGTTAGTCATAGCTTTTCTTCCAAGGAGCAAGCGTCTTTTAATTTCATGGCTGTAGTCACCATCTGCAGTGATTTGGGAGCTCAAGAAAATAAAGTCAGGCACTGTTTCCACTGTTTCCCCATCTATTTCCCATGAAGTGATGGGACCAGATGCCATGATCTTAGGGTTTTGAATGAGTTTTAGGTCAGATTTTTCACTCTCCTCTTTCACTTTCATCAAGAGGCTCTTTTGTTCCTCTCTGCTTTCTGCCATAAGGATGGCGTCATCTACATATCTGAAGTTATTCATATTTCTCCTAGCAATCTTGATTCCAGCTTGTGCTTCATCCAGCCTTGCATTTCACATGATGTACTCTCCATATAAGTTAAATAAACAGGGTGACAATATACAGCCTTGATGTACTCCTTTCCCAGTTTGAAACCAGTCCATTGTTTCATGTCCAGTTCCAACTATTGCCACTTGACCTGCATAAAGATTTCTCAGGAGGCAGGTAAGGTGTTCTGGTATTCCCATCTTCTGAAGAATTTTCCATAGTTCATTGTTATCCACACAGGTTTCCCTGGTGGCTCAGCTGGTAAAGAATCCACCTTCCATGTGGGAGACCTGGGTTTGATCCCTGGGTTGGGAAGATCCCCTGGAGAAGAGAAAGGCTACCCACTGCAGTATTTTGGCCTGGAGAATTCCATGGACTATATATAGTCCATGGGGTCGCAGAGAGTCGGACAGGACTGAGCGACTTTCACTTTCACTTCGCTTTCCCTTTCTGTTAGAACCATTTAGTGATGAGGGTGGTTTCCTTGCCCTTCAAGAAACAGAGTGGGCCCTAACTTAGTCTCTTCCTATTAATGGTGAAACAGGAGGGAGAGGGGCAAGGCACAACTTTGGGGGCTTTCCTGGTGGCTCAGCCTTTAAAGAGTCTGCCTGCAGTGCAGGAGACCTGGGTTCGATTCCTGGGTCGGGAAGATGCCCTGGAGAAGGAAATGGCAACCCACTCCAATACTCTTGCCTGGAAAATTCCATGGATGGAGGTGCCTGGTAGGCCACATTCCACAGTATTGCAAAGATCAGACACGACTGGGCAACTTCATTCTTGCTTTTTTGATGATCCAGCAAATGTGGGCAATTTGATCTCTGGTTCCTCTGCCTTTCCTAAAAGCAGCAACTTATGTGTGGGTTCACACATAAGTTGGACAGTCCTGGCTTGGAGAATTTTGAGCATTACTTTGCTAGTGGGTGAGATGAGTGCAATTGTGTGGTAGTTTGAAAATTTTTTGGCATTGCCTTTCTCTGGGATTGAAATGAAAACTGACCTTTTCCAGTCCTGTGGCCACTGCTGAGTTTTCCAAATTCGCTAGCATGTTGAATGCAGCACTTTAAAAGCATTATCTTTTAGGATTTCAAAAAGCTTATCCAGGTCTTCCCAGGTGGCACCAGTGGTAAAGAACCCACCTGCCAATGCAGGAGACCAAAGAGACACAGGTTCACTTCCTGGGTCAGGAAGATCCCCTGGAGGAGGACATGGCAATCCACTCTAGTATTCAGTTCATAAAAGTACCTCTTTAATGTCTACAGGATCCTTCTTGATACTGGTAACTTACCTTCTTTTTCTGTCTACTTAGAAGTTTATTAATTTTATTGATCTATTAAAAAGCAGCTACTGCTTTCATTAATCCTCATTTTCTTCTTTCATTAGCTTTCTTTTCATATTTAATATTTTCATTCCTCTATTTACTTGGGGTTTAATTTGTCCTTCTTATGCTACACTTAGAAGCTTATTCATTTTAGACATTTTCTCCTTTTCTAATAAAACATTTAAAGATGTAAAATTTCTCCTAAGAACAGCTCTAGCTGAATCCTATAAACTTTAGTAAGCCATGTTTTCCTTTTCATTCACTTCAAAATACTTCTAATTTCCCTTGTGTTTTCTTATTTGATCCATGGATTATGTATTACTTTCTCTTTTTTAAAATTGTTTTATTTATTTTCTGCACAGGCACATGTGATAGAAGGGACCTTTTTTTTTTTTTTTAAGATAATTCATGCAACCATTGATTGATTATACAGAGCCATTTCTCAGTCCTCTTTTCTTTCTACTTAAGAAAATTAAAATCATGATGAGAATGATTAATTCCAAGACAAGATTTCTGGCTTATCATTTAGGGTACAAATACACACTTCATTGCTTGACATTTTATTGAACGTTAAGCAAGACTAAGCATCTCTGCCTTCACTGTACAGAGCGGCAGCAGAAGAGGAGGGACGGGGAGACAGCACTGCTGTCCTTGGTGGGCAGACATAAGCCCCTGCTGTCCTGTCTTGTTGTGGGAGGCTAACCCATGTTCTGCCGGTTGCCATAGCCTCTAGGATGGGTGTCCTTCCAGTCATCCCACTCGCGAGCTCTGCGGACTGCCTGTTCATCCTCCTCTTCCTCCTCATGCTCCTGATCTTCTTGTTGCTGAGGTGCTCTTTTGAACTCTGACATTGTCGTGGCTATTCCCTGATCTGGTAATGCTCTAAATTTCCGATGCTGTTCATACCAGTCATTCACTGTCATAGATGCCAGACTTGGATAACCAGCTCCAAATACTTTGGCTTGGGCCACATTCTGAGTGAGAACAAATGGTTTCATTGGAGGCCTGTCCTGATGAGATGACTGAGAAGTTGATGCCTCGTTTGTGGAGTCTTTTTCTCTCAAGATCTTTATCTCCTGGTCAATGCTCTCAATCTCTTCTAAGCTGATACCAATCCACCTTTGAAGGTGAAGGAGGTAATATTCACGAACATACTCATCGTCTGCTTGACCACTTTCCACAGCAGATTTCAGTGCAGACAACCTATGCTCCACCTCCTTCTTCTGCTTGTATCTCTCTTTTTTAGCCTGTCTCTGAGATGCCATAGCAACGATGCTAGGATAGGCCATGGAGGAATCAGCAGTGTTATTTTCAGCTAAGTTGGTCTTGGTTTTGGGCAGCTCAAACTTTGCCACGTGATAGTACTGGCACTGCGTTAAGTAGTTTAAAAAGTGTTCTCGAGCCCACTGCAAATGATCTAGACGCTTGTTGGGACTGACTTGTTTCATGGCGAATGCTCCTTGAAATGCTGGCACCATCAGGTACTTCAGGTCGGTAGACGCGATCTCCTCCAAATCTTCATTTTGGCTGAACAAGTCGAGCTGCGACAACATTTCAGCAGCCTTCTTCAGGAGATCCAGTCCCTTGAACACCTTATCTTGGATTATTCGGGAGCCGGTGGGTTCAGCTGCGATTTCCACTTCGTCCAAAAGCTGCTTGCTGGTTTCGAACAGCTCGGGGAGCCGCAGGAGCAGAAACTCGTCTTCGGCTGCTGCCATCTTAGGGAAGGAGGAACCCCAAATTTATTTTTTAATTGAAGGATAATTGCTTTACAGAATTTTGTTGTTTTCTGTCAAACCTCAACATGAATCAGCCATAGATAGACATATATATGTATGTATACATATATACATAGGGGAGGAGAGGGTTAGATGTATGGAGAGAGTAACATGGAAACTGACATTACCATATGTAAAATAGATAGCCAATGGGAATTTGCTGTATTTCTCAGGAAACTCAAACAGGGGCTTTGTGTCAACATGGAGGGGTGGGGTGGGGAGGGAGATGGGAGAGAGGTTCAAGAAGGAGGGGATATATGTATATGTATACCCATATTACTTTCTTTTTCTAAGCAATTGGAGATTTCTTCTCAAATATTTGAGTATCATTTTTTAAAATTTCTAGTTCTAATACAACTCTAATATCTAATTTTAATGCACTCATATTTAACTGAGACCTATTTAAGGACCCAGCATATAGTCTACCTTGCAGACCACTTCATGTGAACTTGAGTATGCATCCTGATAGTGCTGGGGAGACTATTCCATTATGTCAATTAGGTCAAGCTTGTTGAGAGTACCGAAAGCTTCAGTGTTAGAGGACCTACAGACTTCTTTTAAAGGGTCACATTGTGGGCCATACAGGCTCTGACCCAGCTATTCATCTCTGCAGTTACAAAATGAAAGCAGCCAGAGGTAATATGTAAACAAGTAGGCATGCCTGTGTTCAAATAAAACTTTATATACAGACAATGAAATTTAATTTCATGGAAGTTTCACAATCACAACAAAATATTCTTTGTGTTTTTCACCATTTAAAGTGTAAAAATCAGGGACTTCCCTGGTGGTTCACTGGTTAAGATTCCATGCTTTCAAGGTAGGGGGCTCCAGGTCAATCCTTGGTTGAGGAACTAAGATCCCACATGCAGTGCCATGCGGTCAAAAAATAATAATAATAATAAAAATTTTAATGGAATAATATGAGGTATATAGTTTATTTTTTAATGTAAAAATCAGTCTCAGTTCATGGGCAATACAAAAATGAGCAACTGGAATGGAACTGGCCAACAGAATTTGCTAACCTCTGTTCTGTATCCTAACTAATTTTTATGTACTGGGCTATCAATTACTGAGAGAGGAGCATTGAAATCTCCAGCTATAATTGTGGACTTTTCTATTTCTTTGTTTAGTTGTTAGCATTCTTTATGTATCCTGAAGCTCTATAATTAGGTGAAAAATATGTATCAAGAAATATAAATAAATATATGGAATACAAAGTAATAAATGAAAAATAAAAATGGAATATAAAAAATAATCTACAGAAAGCCAGGACAGAAAGCAGAAACAGAATGAATATAAACAGAAAACAAATAGCAAGATGACAGACGTAAACCCAACCATATCAATAATTGTATGAAGTGAAAATGGCATAAAGATTCCAATTGAAAGGCAGAAGTTACAACAGTCTGGATAAAAGCAAAATTCAATTATATGGTGTGAATAAGAAACTCATTTTAAATATAAAAATCTCAGGTTAAAGCTAAAAAGACAAGTAAAGATAAATATGTAAATACTAATCATAAGAAAGATAAAGTGGCTGTACTAATATCAAAGTAGACTTCAGGAAAAGTAATATCACCAGGGATAAAGAAAGACACTTCATAATCATAAAGGGATCAATTTATCAAGAAAACATAATTACGTCACACACAAAACATGCACATAAATGGCAGATAACCTCTGGTTTTCAATTATGTTTACTTTTTTGGTTAGTTTTTTTTAAGTGATTGCTCTGGAGTTTAATCAATAATAAGTTACTTTAACTTACCCCAGTCTATATTAAAATACTATAATACGTAGGTATTATGTAAGAACTTTTCAAAGTATACATCTGTTTCTCTTATCATACATATCCTTTGTATTACTGTCATATATTGTACTTTTCACATTTGCTACAACCCAACTATGTTAGTTTTATCTTGCTTTAAATAGTCAATTACCTTTTTTCCTTTTTGCATCTTGTTTTAATCACTTGTATCTTATGAAGCTTTCCATAGAGAGCATTCTATAGTTTTTTTCAAAAATTTTTTTACTATGGTATAATACACATAAAATCACTGTCTTTAAACACAGAATTCAGTGATGTTAAATACATTCATAATGTGCAACTATCACAACCATTCAATTCCATAGCACTTTTCACCTTGTGTTGATAAAACTGAAATTCTATATCCATTAAATGCAGCTCCCTAAACCCTCTACTTTCAGTCCCTAGCAACCACCATTCTACTCTCTCACTCTAAGATTCTGTCTGCTCTAAGTATTCTTTCTCATTTCTTTTTGAGCATATTAGATAGCTATTTTCTTTGTGGTTACCATGGGGATTACTTTTAACATCCTAAAGTTATAACACTCTAATTTGAATTTAGTCTGGCTTAACTTCAATAATATACAAAAACTCTGCTCCTTTATAGATCTATCCCCACTCCTTCCCACTATTATCACAAAAAGTAGATCTCTAAACACTGTGTGCCCAGAAAAACAAACTAATAATCCATTTAAATGTTATCAGTCTCCTAAATTATGTAGAAAACAAAATGTAGAGTTACAAACCAAGTCACTTGAGAGCTTTTAGATTAATAATTTTTTTAAAAAGTGTATTAGGCCCTTAAATCTGCAGAAAAGAAAAAGTGGATTACAAACCACTGTTTGAATGATACAGGCTTTTACAAAGGCATTCACTGAGATCTTTATTTCCTCAAATGGCTTTGAGCTACTCTCTAGTGTCTTTTCACTTGACCCCAAGGGACTCCTTTGAATATTTTTTGCAGGGCAGATCTAGTTAAGTAATAAACTTCTTCAGTTTTTACTCATCTGGGAATGTCTTAATTTCTCTCACACTTTTGAAGGACAAATTTACCAAACATAGGATACTTGGTTAACAGTTACATTCTTTGAGAACTTTGAATATATTGGCCCACTGACTTGTCCAAGTTCCTGAAGAGAAATATGCTCATATTCTTATTAAGGATCCCTTGCATGTGATGAGTCAATTCTCTCTTAATGCTTTTCGGATTCTCTCTTTATCTGACTTCCAAAAGTTTGGTTTCAAATGTGTCTCAGTGTGGGTCTCATCGAATTCATCTTACCTGGAGTTCATAAAGGTTCTTAGATGTTTATATTCATATTTTTCATCAAATTTGGTATCGTGGTAATGCTGGAAATCAGATTCTTGCCTTTTCTCAGGGTTTTCTTGTCTGTGTTATTGTTTTTCTGATTCTTTTGGACTGTCTCTAAGCCAAGAATAAGCTTGAGGTATAAATTTAAGTCCTTCTCAAGTGTCTTCTGAGTCTTTTCCTGGGCATGCACTATTACTTTCTAATTTTCTCTGTAGATGCAGTTGTTTTTTTAATGTCCTAGTCTTTAATATTTGCTTCCCAAAAGGGGGCAGAGGAAGGAAAATGAAGGGGAGGAAGGTGTGGAAAACACCAACCCTTTATATCCTCTGAAAGTCACATGTACTGGGGGTGAGAGGTACTGACAAAAGGGAGAGAGGCGAGAAGAATGGCTGCCTGCCTCTTTGCATCTATGTGATCAGAAGGAGCAATCAGAGCACAGACCCTTGAAGCTGACGGACAAGATCCTTTTTGCCCACCCTGGCTCCTATTTGTAAGCTGCTCTGGACTTCCCTGGTGGCTTAGACAGTAAAGCGTCTGTCTACAATGTGGGAGACCTGGGTTCCATCCCTGGGTTGGCAAGATCCGCTGGAGAAGGAAATGGCAATCCATTCCAGTACTACTGCCTGGAAAATCCCATGGACAGAGGAGCCTGGTAGGCTACAGTCCATGGGGTCGCAAAGAGTTGGACATGACTGAGTGACTTCACTTTCTGGAACTCACACAGCTGCCTACCATGTGACTGAGGGTGAGGGATGGTAGCTGCTACTGTGCTGAGAGCTAAAATCGACCATAATTAACCACAATTTACCTTCCAAGTCTTCCCCTGGAACTTGCAGGCCTTCAAAAGACTCCAGAGTTCCAAATTAGTTACAGGCAGATTCTGCCAGCCCAATTGTCATTTAGGTAGAAAGACTGCTGGTGCTTCTTACTCTACCACCTCCCCAGAATCCCTCAATTATCTTTGAACTTAACCAAAAACATAAGGAAGAAAAGTCACATATCCACATATTTACCACTTTGTGTAGACCCAAATTTCCACCTGGTATCATTTTCCTCATGTCTGAGGAAATTCCTTTTCCATTTCATAAAATTTAAGTCTGTTACTAACAAATGTTCTCAGCTTTTGTGTGCCTCAAAAAAGCTTTAACTTTTATTTTTGAAAAATATTTAACTGGACATAGAATTTCGGTTCGATTGCTATTATCTTCCGCACTGTGAAGGCGTTTCTCCACTGTCTTCCGATTTGCACCATCTGGGGGCAAGAACTCGTGTTACTCTTATCGCTGTTTCTCTGAAAAATGTGACCTTTTTCTTCCTCTGGCTACTTTTAAGATTTGTTCTGCATTCCTGGTTTTCAGTGATTTGATTATGATGAGCCTTGGTGTGGTTTCCACTGTGTTTATCCTGCCTGTGGTTCATTGAACTTCTTGGATATGTGGGTTTACAGTTTCCACCAAATTTGGGATATATTCAGTCATTTTTCTTTATACGTATTTGTTTCCCAACCCCCATCTTTTTTTTGGGACTTCAAATATACACATGTTTAGAACCACTTCACTTTGTTCTACAGGTTACTAAGGCTCTGATTTTTTTTTTTTCCCAGTTTTTTTTTTTTTTTGGTCTGTGTTTAGTTTCTACTGTTGACTTTAAATTCGCTGATTATTTCTTTTACAGAATATTAGTGCTGTTAAAGCCATGCCTGTTTGTTTTTAGATGCTATATTTTTATCTCTAGAAGTTACATTTGATTTTTATTTTCTCCTTGTTGATGCTGCTGCTGCTGCTAAGTCGCTTCAGTCGTGTCCGACTCTGTGCGACCCCATAGACGGCAGCCCACCAGCCTCCCCCGTCCCTGGGATTCTCCAGGCAAGAGTACTGGAGTGGGGTGCCATTGCCTTCTCCAATGCATGAAAGTGAAAAGTGAAAATGAAGTCGCTCAGTCGTGTCCGACTCTTAGCGAACCCATGGACTGCAGCCCACCAGGCTCTTCCATCCATGGGATTTTCCAGGCAAGAGTACTGGAGTGGGGTGCCATTGCCTTCTCCCTCCTTGTGATATTTTCCTTTAAATCCTTTCACATACTTTAATAACTGTTCCAAAGTCCAAATCTGCTAATTTCATCATCTGTCATTTTTTAAACCTGTTTCTGCTGACTGATTTTTCTTCTAGCTATGGGTCACAATTCTGTGGTTCATTCTATGTCTGGCAATTTTTGGTTGAATGCTCAACATTGTGAGCACCAGCATTTGTTTCATTCCTTTAAAGTGCCAGATTCCTTTCTGGAAAAAAGTTACTTTCAGATCAGCTATTTGTTTTATAGCTTATTTTTAAGTCTTTTTAGGGTGGGTTTAGAATAGTCTTTATGGTAGAGCTGAAATACCACCCCTACTGGTCAGGCATGTGTGGCTTAAAATTCAGCAATAAATTCAAAGGCAGATTTCTGGAGCATTTTTCTCACAGATGGAAGCTAATACTCCTATAGGCAGAAAACCCATGTAGAAATGTAACACTTCCACTTGTATCTTGTTAGACAGCACTCAATCACATGAACACACCTAGTTATAAGGAAGACTAGAAAAGGAGTCAT
Organism: Cephalophus harveyi; assembly: GCA_006410635.1. Taxonomy (NCBI): domain Eukaryota; kingdom Metazoa; phylum Chordata; class Mammalia; order Artiodactyla; family Bovidae; genus Cephalophus; species Cephalophus harveyi. The sequence goes on along the minus strand of SJYT01034870.1, from coordinate 29,807 downwards.
TCAATCTGGGTGACAACATGCCCTGATAAAAATTAGCACTCTGTTGCTTAAGAAAACAGAAAGTATTGGGGCACACAATAAATAGTCTCTGCCATCATTACATTTAGAAGGCAAAGCATATGATTTATGTAGACAAGTGTAAAACATTTGTCTACAGAGCCAAACATCCTGGAATGTAAAGTCAAGTGGGCCTTAGGAAGCATCACTACAAACAAAGCTAGTGGAGGAGATGGAACTCCAGTTTAGCTACTTCAAATCCTAAAAGATGATGCTGTGAAAGTGCTGCATTCAATACACCAGCAAATTTGGAAAACTCAGCAGAGGCCACAGGGCTGGAAAAGGTCAGTTTTCATTTCAATCCCAAAGAAAGGCAATGCCAAAGAATGCTCAAACTACTGCACAATTGCACTCATCTCACACGCTAGCAAAATAATGCTCAAAATTCTCCAAGCCAGGCTTCAAGAGTACGTGAACTGTGAACTTCCAGATGTTTCAAGCTGGATTTACAAAAGGCAGAGGAACCAGAGATCAAATTGCTAACATCTGTTGGATCATCAAAAAAGCAAGAGCGTTCCAAGAAAAACATATACTTCTGCTTTATTGACTATCCCAAAGCCTTTCACTGACAGGATCACAACAAACTGTGTTTCCTAAAGAGACAGGAATACCAGACCACCTGACCTGCCTCTTCAGAAATCTGTATGCAGGTCAGGAAGGAACAGTTAGAACTGGAATGGAACAGACTGGTTCCTAACAGGAAAAGGAGTACATCAAAGCTGTATATTGTCATCCTGCTTATTTAACTTATATGCGGAGTATATCATGAGAAATGCTGGGCTGGAGGAAGCACAAGCTGGAATCAAGACTGCCGGGAGAAAATATCAATAACCTCAGATATGCAGATGATACCACCCTTATGGAAGAAAGTGAACAGGAACTAAAAAGCCTCTTGATGAAAGTGAAAGAGGAGAGTGAAAAAGTTGGCCTAAAGCTCAACATTCAGAAAACTAAGGTCAAGGCATCTGGTTCCATCACTTCATGGCAAGTAGATGGGGAAACAGTGACAAGACTTTATTTCCTTGGGCTCCAAAATCACTGCAGATGGTGATTGCAGCCATGAAATTAAAAGACGCTTGCTCCTTGGAAGAAAAGCTATGACCAACCTAGATAGCATATTAAAAAGCAAAGACATTACTTTGCCAACAAAGGTCCATCTAGTCAAGGCTATCATTTTTCAAGTGGTCATGTACGGATGTGAGAGTTGGACTATAAGGAAAGCTGAGTGCTGAAGAACTGATGTTTCTGAACTGTGGTGTTGGAGAAGACTCTTGAAAGTCCCTTGGACAGCAAGGAGATCCAATCAGTCCATCCTAAAGGAAAGACTAGAAAAACATTGAATATTCACTGGAAGGACTGAATATTCATTGGAAGGACTGATGCTGAAGCTGGAACTCCAATATTTTGGCCACCTGATGCAAAGAACTGACTCATTTGAAAAGACCCTGATGCTGGGAAAGATTGAAAAAAATTGAAGGTGGGAGGAGAAGGGGATGACAGAGGATGAGGTGGCTGGATGGCATCACTGACTTGATGGACATGAGTTTGAGTATATTCTAGGAGTTAGTGATAGACAGGGAGGACTGACGTGCTGCAGTCCATGGGGTCGCAAAAAGTTGTACACGATTGAGTGACCTAATTAAACTGAAACTACAAAAATTTTGTGATGAAGACTGTACTGAATACAAAAAGATCTTTCAACACAGTACTACACATGGCTTTCTTTTAGCAACCCATTATTAATGTGATTTTTAAAATTATTTGTGTCTTTGAAGAACTACTTAAGTATCTTAAAATGGGATTAAACTCTTTAAATGAGCCCTAGAAACTTTCCAATAAAATTTGTTCAAAATCAATCTGAAACATTTATTCAAAGAAGTCAAAAACTAAGAGTAACATAATCTTTAGTTTTTGAAGTTTTTAGAGAACTGCCAATATTGAATCAAGTATTACAAAAGTATTTTTAATGTATAGGTGACCTAAAAAATAGAAGTAACATTTCTAGGTACCAACAGGCTGGCCCCTTAGGAGGACCCCTTTCAGTAAAAGGCAAACTAAAATTAGAAATTTTCCATCTACCACAGGTATTGAACAAGGAAGTATATGTCTGTTCAGAGATTTGAATAGAGAAATGTAAATATCTAGATTTTTATTTTCTCTTTTCTTCTGATATGAATCCCCAAAGCAATGTATTAACATATACATTAGGATATCTTAGCAGAACTATACTATACTATGTGTGCAAACTCAGTTGTGTCTGACTCTGTACGACTCCATGTACTATAGCCCGCCAGGCTCCTCTGTCCATGGAATTTTCCAGGCAAGAATACTGGAATGTGTTGCCATTTCTACCCTAGCAAATCTAGCAGAGTAAACACAAAAGATTCTCAAAAACAATTTAGTTGAAGTTTATCTCATAACCAAAATTTATGAATCAAGTAAAAATAATATACCATAAGCAGACATGAGCTGATACAAAACCCAGGAATATTAGCACCCTTAAGAATTCCATAATTGTAAAATCTGAGACTATAAAAATTGTTTTAAATAATTAAAAAATTAGGGGAAAAAACAATAGAAACCATAAGAAAAGAACACGATATTAAAAAAAAACAACTAGGTGGTCTTTAAAAAACGGGTCAAATAGACACTGAAAAATATATGCCTTGAAATCAAATACTCAACAGAAGGATTAAACAGCATATTAGGCAAAGCTGAAAAAGGGGTGAATTGGAAAACCATTTCAAGGGAATTATCCAAAATACAGGACTTTAAGGAGAAAGAGGTAACAATGAATGCAAGAGGTTAAACAAATGCAAGACTAAATGAGGTGGCCCAAAACATGTCTAACTGGAGTTCCAGAAGGAGGCAATTCTGTGGAAAGTTGGGGTCACTATTAAGCAGGATAAATGAAAGTAAGTCTGCAGCAATGGTCTTCAACCTTGGTTGTACCTTACATGTATCAGCTAAGAAGCTTTAAAAACAGTATCTAGGCCTCTCTTTCCCCAACCAGCAATTTCAGAATTGGTGTGGAGTAGGTCAAGGTATCTGTATTTTCTTCAAAGCTTCCCAAGCTATTTTAGTGAACCCTCAGAGAACCAGCGATCCACACCCAGACATAGTTAGAGACAGAGAACAAAATTAAAGAGAAAAATGTTAAAACAACTACAGAGAATTAATTCTATCTACACAATAACAACAGGCTGACAAAAGGCTTCTCAATAACAGAGGCTAAAAGAATAATAAAACAGTACCTGCAAAGTACTAAGAGAAAATAACTGTCAACCTAAAAACAATGAACCTAGAATGAAATGGGATACAAGAAGAAATTCAAAACATAAGACAAAACAGAGCGGACTACTGCTGCCAGATAAACTCACAGCTCATACATCTTTCTTTTCCTAAGTAATCAATCAATCAAGATGTCAGTCTTTCTGGTCATCTGTTCCAGTAGTTTATAAATATGATCAAACAAACTGACCTCAGTTTTAAAGTTAAAAGCAAACACGTGCCCCACCTCCTCCCAGATGTACCATAGCTCTAGGAGTAAGAGCCAAATTTTCCTTAAAAGTCTAATAGATCAAGAGGATAATCAGAATTCAGAACTTCAAATTCTTGTTATTTCCTTCATTCAGTAATTCTCTTTAAGTGTGGCTCCTCAAATGTCAGCATCATCATTCCTGGGAACTTGTAGAAATGCAAAATTATCAGGACCCATCCTGGATCTACTAGCCTAGCAATTCTGAGGATGAACTCTGCAACTGTGCTTTAACACTCGGATGACTCTGAAGCCAAGTCAAGTCTGAGAGCGCTTTCAGTCCTCTGGTCCTATTATCTACTGTTCACACTTCCACAAGAACAAACCCCCTGGTGCTGCCCCACCAACAAATCTTCTAGAGTCATGGTCCATGGCTGACCAATTCTCATATACTTTTAATCTCCTCACTGAATTTTCTTTTCATCTTTTGTCTTAACTGTCACTCCTCTTACAGGGGTCCTCACATAAAGGTTGTTCACTCTTCCAAACATCAGCGTCTAGGTGAGGTCCACTCATTCTCTAACTTCCTATAACTCCAAAAACGTTTGGATAATAAAAAAAATCTCACCTTTTCTGAGACTCTCTACTCTCATGGCTTCCATTGTTAAGTGACTGTGATATCGATTTCCAAATTTCTCTTATGATGCTGAAACCAGAAGAACCCACTACCTACCTGACACCATCTGGATGTTCCCAGAGGAACCTCAAATCAATGTGTGAAATCTGAACATGCTATGTTGTCCAACCTTATTTTTTTCTGTATTTTCTAAAATAAACGAAGGCACTACAGTTCAGCTACACAATTATCCAAATCTAAACTCTGAAAAGCATCAATGGAATTCCTTATTCACACATTCAACTTATCACCAATTACCATCAATTTCACCTCTAAGTTCTCTAATTCTCTCCATCACAACTGCTACTGCTACAGTACAAATTTTCCTCCCTTACCAGGATTTCCTGTACAACAATAGCCTCCTAACCTCCTTGCTATCTCTTCAGTACTTCACTCCTCCAATTCATTTTACAGTCCTCATATTTCAAGAACATTTAGTTTTAAAATCATGTGAGCTTATAAATTTTTAACTTAGTTTTAATACTTCTAAAGCCATCATCATTCAGTGCAAGCTTTTAAATCTAGCTCTTTTACTCAATAGTTCTAGATCACCAACTTATTGATAATTTATCACAATTACGTAACAAAGAATGTCAGTCAAAAATTAGATCCAAATTAATCCTTAAAATTTAAGGGTGCTGTAACTAGTAACTTCATCTACATGAACTTCACTGCCACAAATTTTAGTTTTTGTTATAAATAGTAGCACTTGATGTTATAAGATAAGCAAAATAAGAATACTGTGGAAAAAATGTTTGAAACCCAGGGAAGAAAATTCTCAAATTTCGAAGAAAAAAAAAATAAAGAAAACTCACCGTATACACCTGCAGAAGGAGTGGAATTGTTCATGGTAAAAGGTCCGTTAATGATGCCGGAAGAAAGAAGCTCATCAGACCCCCGCTGAAAAGCAAGAGCAATATTCTGTTACTAAAAACCAGTCTCTGATAATGATCCATAAATTTACTACCAAAAATTCTAAAAGCTAGTACTATTACTTAAATCTGATATCATGGCATTTAAGGAGAACATCTCAAGAATCATACATCTAAAGGTTGGAAGAGAACAGTAAAGGAAAATTATCGCACATCAGCATGGTTGTTAACAATAAAAAACAGAACTGCCATCACATAACTGGGAGCATAATCCCATAACCTTTTTTGACCAAACCCTCTGAGATGTTATATCTGAAGTACCAAAAACCATATTCAGGGGTTGTATCCTAATTATTATTTTTGCAGTACACTTTTAAGTATAGTGTATTTTAAACACAATTGGTATAGTAAGCATGTTAAGTTTTTGTAGTATGTTTTTAAGCATTTGCATGTGAATAATTTGTGCAGCACTCCCTGACTTTTTCATACATATATATAAATATATACATACTTTTTCATGATATATATATTATATACATATATTCTTAAAAGTTGAACAAAAAGATGTAATTTATTTCTATATTGGCCAAATCCTTTAAATAAGTGATTTTTCATCCATTATTCCTTAAATGGTCTTTACTGTATATTATTTCTTAAATAACTACTCTTTTAAGTAATTTAGACTTTTTTTTCAGGTAAGAGCTTGACCAATTTCAAAGTTGAATTATCAAAGCTAAAAGGTGAGTGAGTGGGACTAGCCTTTTCATTGTAACCATGAGGTTTATTACCAAGATTAAAACATTTATATATAGGAATGACAATAAGCAATATGTATAAATTTAAAACTAACTTATTTCAAATGGTAATTTGTTCAGCTCTTGGTCAATGTTTTTGGCCACACGTCACCACTTGTGAGATCTTAGTTCTCTGAACAGAGATTGAAACCTGGCCCCCGATAGCAGAAGAGAATTTCCTGATCCTCCCGACCCAGGAATTGAACCCATGTCTCCTGCTTGGCAGGCGGATTCTTTACCACTGAGCCATGGGGGAGATCTAGTTATACATACACAATGTAATCAGTAGTGAATAGCAATCCCTTAAAGGTAAAAATATTCTTTCAATAAAGGAAACTTTCTAAAGTTTTAAAAAGAAATGCAAACTTTTTGATACCAACAAAAAGCAAATTCCCTCTGTCAGATAAATTGATAAAAGACTGGATTTTGACAAAATCAAAATGGAAAAGACTGCAAAAGAGATTTAATAAAATTCCATTTGTAATTAACCTTTGAGAATAAGAGGGGCTTCCCTGGTAGCTCAGTCAGTAAAGAACCTGCCTTAAGTGCAGGAGACCCGGGTTCAATCCCTGGGTCAGGAAGACCCCCTGGAAAAGGAAATGGCCAACCACTCCGGTAATCTTGCCTGGAAAATTCCATGGACAGAGGAGCCTGGCGGGCTACAGTCCATGGGATGGCAAGAGTAGGACATAAGAAGAATAAACAATGTGGCATTAGAACTTTCCTTCAGCACACTGATGATATCTGTTTAGGAAAAAAACAGGAGGCCAAATTTTTCACGATAACCATCTTCATTTAAACATTTTTGCATACTTATCCAATTATATCAGGAAAATATATAGATGTTAATTAGCTAGATCATTTTCATGGTTGTGTTATCCTAATGCACACTGTAGAAAGTTATAATATGAATCTATGTTCCTCCGTAATTTTTTTAACTGATAAGCTTTTGTCACTTTGTTAGTCTCCATCATAATTATTTAATGAATTCTTAAATTCTATGATTGCCTACTATTTCCCTACTACTCAGTATTAGCATCACATGTAATTTATTGATCCCCAAAATTATGCTGCATTTAGAATACAGTATTTTCTGTATTTTATATTCTATCCATAGAATAAATCTTCAGAAGTAAAAGAGACAATCTTTTCTTTTTGAGTGAAGGTAAAACTGCAAGAAATCTCAAGCTTCTATTTAACAATATATAGTAACTTCAAGTTACTAATATACTACAAGTGACTACTAAGATGCATTTTTGCTTCTACAGTAAAAGTCAAAGTCGGTCAGTTCTGTCCGAATCTTTGCAACCCCATGGACTATACAGTCCATGGAATTCTCCAGGCCAGAATACTGGAATGGGTAGCCATTCCCTTCTCCAGAGGATCTTCCCAACCCAGGGATAGAACCCAGGTCTCCTGCACTGCAGGCGGATTCTTTACCAGCTGAGCCACAAGGGAAGCCCAAGAATACTGCTATGTGTAGCCTATGCCTTCTCCAGCGGATCTTCCCAATCCAGGAATCAAACCAGTCTCCTGCACTGCAGGTGGATTCTTTACCAGCTGAGCTACTTCTAAAGGGTTCTTCAAATATTGCTGGAATTGGCACATGACCGCCACAATTTTAATATTACTCAGTTTGGCTCACAGTCTGTGTAGTAAAGAATCTAACCTTGTTCAAAGAGAGGTCTGGCTTTTGCCCTCTCCTTCTAGGAGGTAATCTCTAAATCCCTGGTAAAGTTATGCCTGAGAAAGTGCTGTTTTTTTTTTTAAACTTGAGGGGCTTTGAGTCACCAGACAGTGTTAGAGGCAAGGTTGGCGACATGGCTGGAGGATGAATTTTAAGATTAGCCTCCAGAGCAATCAGGCACGCTTAACACAGAGTTGTTGTTTGTGCTACACAGAATTGCTGTTTTGTAGTTTAGTCGCTAACTCATGTCTGACTCATGTCTGTGACCCCATGGACTGCAGTGCACCAGGCTCCTCTGTCTATGTCCAGGCAAGAACACTGGAGTGGGTTGCCATTTCCTTCTCCAGGGGATCTTCCTGACCCAGGAATCAAACCTGGGTCTCCCGCATTGCAGGCAGATTCTATACCATTTGAGCTACCAGGGAAGCCTGTTCCCTAACTTGACTGTTGGCCTAATTCCTCTCATGGATAAACGATGAATCAATAGAGCAAATAGATTAAAACTAATCATTTAAAGGACTTTTTAAAACTTTATTCTTCACCTCTAAATCACCATTCAGATTTCTAACTGTAAAAGAAAAATTTAGTCCATAACTGTGATCTACTAGTCAAATATTTAAAAAAAGATAAATTTATATGGCATATTAAGTAAATTAATGCAACATCTTAACTGTTATATCTCATGTTTCTACACAAAATATAAACTACAGCAAGGAAATGGTGAACATTACAGAGTCTTCAAAATAAAAGCATTTAAGTTTGATAATTCTACTAGATCTTCCAATAGTAACAAGAAGAATTTTTTTAAAAAGTAGCCTAAAATAATGCATAAGTAAAGCAAACCCTATAGGATCCAGTGAAATGCTGGACTGCCTGTATCTATGTATTATTATACAATAAGAAAAATTAAAATACTTGATCCTAAAGTTTTATGATTGGAATAGCAGGGATGCGGTTACCATTCATTTTACAGAATAAACAATGCGTATCTCAAATAATTTTGACACTTTAAAAAACTGATAACTTTTGACCCTAATAATTTCAGGATATGATAAAAGACAAAGATAGCAAAAAGAGCTTACATTTGAAAATGCAGTCATAAAAAATATTCTGATAATCAAAATTTACTAGCTAAGCTTTTTTGCTCCCAAAGATTCATTTTCAAATCATAGAAAATAAAGGTTTTAAAACATTATAAAGCTCAAATCCCGAGTCATATTACTTTGTAAGCTTTGTACAAAGTGACAAAAACACAACCAGTTCACTAAACAACTATTCTTTTCTTGACATCAATTCTTTCTCCTGGGGTGGGGGTGGGGGTGTGGGAATCACTGCCTGTAATTAACAGGCTACTTCACAAAGAACAAAAAGTATTTATGAAAATTATGCTTAATATTTATAGCCTAAGTGTCTGAAAACTAATTTTCCATTATAGTCAAGGAAGAGCACTGCAGACCTAGGTAAAATTGAGTGTCTTGTAAGGGAGGAAAATGTTTGCCTTCTTCTCTTCTAGGTTCTTTGGCTGGTCTAAAAATTAAATTGACGCGAGACAGATTAACAGGAGAAAAACAAAATTTAATTTAATACGTACAGGAACTCATGAAGATATGAGACTTCAAGAAGTGACCAAAGCATGCAGTTTTTATGCCTTTTAGACAAAGAAAACAATTATTTGTGGAGATCTGACAAAACAAATGGCCTGGGGCTTAATCAGCCTTCTCTGCCTTGAATTTCCTATCTCTGGTGATAAAGATGACTTCTACCCTCCTTGTACTAATGTAAGGAGAATACTTTCACTTGGAAGATTTATTTCCTGCTTTCAGGGAGACAAAGCAGGGTGTGTGGTTGCATCATCTGTTTCTTAAGTAACTTTAATTTGAAATAATCAACACACCAAAGTGGCCTATTTTAGGGTGGCATATTTTGCTCCATCTCACTCTCTGCTGGAGCTTCCCTGGTGGCTCAGACAGTAAAGAATCTGCCCTGCAATGACGGAGACCTGGGTTCGACCCCTGGGTTGGGAAGTTCCTCTGGAGGAGGGCATGGCAATCTACTCATTCTTCTTGCCTGGAGAGGCCCCAAGGTCAGAGGAGCCTGGTGGGCTACAGTCTGGGGAGTCGCAGAGTCGGAAACGACTGAGCGACTAAGCACAGCACTCTGTGCCAGCTATGGTAAGAAATTATAATTTACGAGATGAATGGAAGATAAGCAGAATGAAGACTAAATAAATGATGGAAAGCTTACTTGGATGAGTGACTGTAGATGATCAACAGAAGAAAACTGTCAAAAAAAGTTAGAAAGTGAAAGAAAAAAAGACTACCACAGGTAAACAAATTAACATTCAACAAAAAGGCTTTAACAAATCAAATAATGAAGACGTCATGGGGTGGGGGTGGAGCAGGAACAATACTTGCTCAACAGTCTCCTTAGAAACACACAGTAAATCTATAAAAGTGCAACAAGTTGTTCTGTGGACTTGTTAGCTTTCTGGCTAAGTCAACACACCAATCAGCTTCACTGCCTCGAGTATCAATTATTGAAGCTCTCTCCTGCTGAAGAATAATTAAATACACAGGGCCAACAAAGCAAAGGAATACTGCAATTAAGCACCACAAATAAAGTGTTTTATTATCAATTTGATGGGAAGTGGTTCTGTTTAGCATTAAAGTGAGATTATTAATATGACAAAAGGCAATCCACAACTGCGAATCAGCCAATAAAATAACAGGTAAGGAAGATTCTGAAAATAAACCATTAATTAGCTCATGGTTTAATTTCAGATCATACTTAAAATGCATGTGAAATTCAAGAATAAATATTTATTTTAGTCTATCAAGGTACTATGATCATAAAAAAGAAGCTATCAAAAAAACTCATTATTTTCCATGACACTAGAACTATATTTTTTTATTAGGTATTAGGTTTGCTCTAAGGTATTAGCGTATAGTTAACACCATAGGTTTTTTCTTCTGTATAATTAGATTAAAACTATAATAGATAGGCAAAGTTTTGGAAAGAAAGAAAAATAATGAAATAAAGTGTGTCATTGTTTCCATTGTTTCCCCAGCTATTTGCCATCTCAAGTGATGTGACTGGATGCCATGATCTTAGTGTTTTTGAATGTTTTTTGAATGTCTTAGTTTTTTTGAAGTTTTAAGCCACCTTTTTCACTCTCCCCTTCTACCTTCATCAAGAGGCTCTTCAGTTCCTCTCCACTTTCCTCATCACCTTCTGCCATAAGGGTGGTGTCATCTCCGTATCTGAGATTACTGATATTGATAATGTATTAGAAGAGAAAGAAAAAATATGGATAGCTGTCTCTGGTGCAGTGTTAGTCGCTCAGTCGTGTCCTGTAGCCCAACAGGCTCCTCTGTCCATGGGATTCTCCAGGCAAGAATACTGAGGGGTAGCCATTCCTTTCTCCAGGGGATCTTGACGACCCAGGGGTGGAACCCAGCTCTCCTGCATTGCAGGCAGATTCTTTACTGTCTGAGCCACCAGGGAAGCCCTATATATGCATTAGAAAGATACTAGAAGGGTAAAGAAAAAGCTAATAAAATTGTTGTCTTTATGGAAAAGACAAGAAGAGGGGCAACGCTGTGAATAGGAGTTCTCCGCATGTACACAGTTGAATTTGTTGAAATACTTCTGTTCTTTTCTTTTTTTATGAATTTAATTTTATCAAATATGTGTACTAGAACAAATATTACAAAGGAGTTTTTATGATAAAAGCAGATCTCAGCACCCAAACCCAGTCTTTAGACAGTTCTTATTCTAATGGTTGCCACCACAATACTGTTTATCTTAGTACTTGTAAATTATCAACTTGAAAAATAAACTGACTGACCTCCAATATGAAACCTTAAGAATTTATCTCTAAAATTCCTCCCTTTTCTGTTCTCTCAATGTTTGAAATATATGCTATTAGTTTTAATTCTTGTTTTAAGTATCTTTGAATTTTAAATACCAAACTTATATCTTTATTGCTTGTCAACTTGACGTTATCTTTTTTTGTATATATTTTGAAATGTCAGATCTCATTCTTTTATTTTTCATTATTTAAAAATATTTTCATTTTATTGGAGTATAGTTGACTTACAATGTTGTGTTAGTTTCAGGTGTACAGCAAAGTGATTCAGTTATACATACATTCATTCTTTTCTCTGAATGTTTAAAAAAATTTAAAATTTTTTTATTTTGGCCATGCTGCACAGCATGTGGGATCTTAATCCTTTGACCAGGAATTGAATACAGGTGACATTATCTCTTGATTCTCCATTTTGAGAGAAAGCTTTTGGGGCTAGTAACCTGTTCCCCTCCTTCCCTCCCTCTCCATCAGCTTCATTTTTACTTTTATTGGTATAGTTGTTATATTCTGCCCTCCAACAACAGCATTCTTGGCTTTGCCCATTTCTGTCATGTCCAAAGAATGACTCAAAATTGAATATCAAGAAACAATATTCATATTTTTATTACTATGTAAATACTGTACAAGGAAACATAATCCTGGCACACTTCGCTTTTTACTCTATATGTCTAATGTCAAACCTTAGAACCACTTGAAAAAGACTGTTCTTAGAATCAAGATTAAATGGATTATTTATTACACTCTATCAATTTCTTAACACCACGATATATTCTAATTTGGTTCAGAGTTAGACATCTCTGTTTGTTTATTCATTCATTCACTCATTCATTCATTTTGCTTCCCATGACATTTTAAAACTGTCTTTATTTTTCTGACACTATTATCCTTTATTATATCATCAAATTTTCCCCAAACTTTTCATGATACCACTCATTCTATATAGTTCTCATTTTTCTTCCTAAGATCTCCCACCTAAAACCCTCTTTTCTCTTGCTTCAATCTTGAATGACTGCTTTCTAGGACTTCTGAACAGTCATTAACTTAAGCCTTCTTTTCACTTTCATCTGGGTTGACTTAACTTTTTCCTGAACTTCTGTCTTCCGTGTCCTTAGTTCACATTATTTTGCTGCAACCTTAAATAACTACCTAAATGACGGTAAACACCAAGTTAAAGTTTCTGGGTCCATGCATGTCTAAAAATTCTATCTTCATAATTAATCATTTGACAGTAAAGAATTCTGGGTTAAAAATTATTTTTCTTAAGAAAATTGTAAACACAGTCCCATTTTCATCTAGCATACAGTATTAGATGCCAGTCTGACATTCATTTCTTTAAAACTGACTTGTTTTTTTCCTCTGCCTGGAAGTTTTCTGAATCATCTCGTTACCCATGAAATTCTAAAATTTCACAATAACATATCTAAGTTATAATGCTTTGTACTTGCTGTACTAGGTAATAAACAGGTGGATCTGAAGCCTGAGACTATCACTGTCCTTTGCACTTCCTGTATTAAGCAATAAATTGGTCGAAAGTCTGAAGTTAGCATAAACTGTTAACTCCCATCTCCAAAATCAACCATGGAGAAGCTGCAGAAGCTAAAGGGATGTGTGAATCTCTGGAACCAAACTAATGAGGAAGGCCTTGATGAAATATAAGGAAAAAAAAGACATATCAACAGCTGAATTGAAATTAAATATATTTCTCTTAGAAACCAATAGACCAAACACATAAAATATGACCAGAAAAAAAAACAAATAAAACAATCAATAACTTAAGCTAACAGATGGACTGAATGCAGAGCCAGACAGCCAGCGAAGAATAAACATTTATAAAAACAGACACTGTGCCAGATTGGCAAACTTTATATGTAAAGGGCCAAATAGTAAGATATTTTAGACTTTGTAGGCCATACAGTCTCTGTCACAATTCACGAAAGCAATCACAGACAATGTGAAAATGAATGAGCATGGCTGTGTTTCAATATAATTTTATTTATAGACACTGAGATTTGAATCTTATCTATTTTTCACCTGTTACAAAATATTAATCATTGGATTTCTTTCAAATAGTTTGAAGTATAAAGACCATTTTAGGAAAGGATGTATAAAAACAGATGGCAGCGAGCCCTGTTTAGTCCTTGGACAATAGTTGCCAATTCCCGTTTTAGTTCATAAAAGAAGTTTCAATACAATTCAAAGGAATATACTGAACATACTATGTTTTCTATAATAAAATTAGAAATGATAAAAAAAGAATAGCTAATGTTTGACAACTAAACTTTTAAAGCTATGAAATAATCCTGGAGTTAAAATAGAAAGTTTTTCAAAATGATACATGTACATGTACCTCAATGTTCCTAGCAGTACTATTTACAGTAGCCAAGATGTAGGCACAATCTAAATGTCCATCAACAGATGAATAGATAAAGAAGTTGTAAGATACACACACACACACACGAATATTACTCAGCCATTAAAAAAAGGATGAAATAATGCCATTTGCAGCAACACAGATGGACCTACATATTACCATATTCAATGAAGGGAGTCCGAAAGAGAAACAGAAGCATCATACGGTATCACTTACATATGGAATCTCAAATATGATATAAATGAACTTATGCACAAAACAGAAACAGATTCAGAGACACAGGAAACAAACTTATGGTTATCAAAAGTAAAAGAGGGAGGGATAAATTAAGAGTTTGGATCATCCCCGTGCACCAGCCCCAAGCATCCTGTATCCTGTATCGAACATAGGCTTGTGCTTTGTTCTTACATGATAGTATACACGTTTCTTACATGATAGTATACACGGGGATGATCCAGAGAGATGATATGGAGTGGGAGATGGGAGGGGGGATTCAGGATTGGGAGCTAATATACACCCATGGTGGATTCATGTCAATGTATGGCAAAACCAATACGGTATTGTAAAGTAAAATAAAGTAAAAATAAAATTAAAAAAAATAATAATAAAATAAAAATAACAACAACAAAAAAAAGAGTTTGGAATAAGCAGATACAAACTGCTATATATATAAAACAGTTAAACTACTGTACAGCACAGGGAACTCCATTCAATATCTTGTAATAAACTATAATGCAAAACAATCTGAAAAAGAGGATATATGTACACATATATAAATATACATATATAAGCAACTGAATCACTTTTCTGTACATCACAAACAACACTGTAACTCAACGGTACTTTAAAAATAAACACATAAATATTTTGAAATCGTAAAAACATTTGGATATAATGAAAATGAAAAACACAAATTGAAAACTTGTGGGATCTACCTTTAGCACTTAAAGATAAATTTATAGTTGAAAATACATTTATGAGGAAACAGCAGATTTTAAAATATGTGAGTTAATTATCTGACTGAAAAAAAACAATACAACAGAGCAAATCCAAAACCCAAAATTAGTGTGAGAGGAATAAAGTATCTGAATTGACCATACGGATTGAAGATAGTGAAATACAAAGACATCCCTACTCCCCACTACTGATCCAAGTCCAGATGACTTCGCAGGCGAGGTCAACTAAACTATTAAGAAAACATTTATTCCACAAAACAGCAAAAGAATGAGTTTCTCAGTTCATTTTAAGCAGCTAGTGAGTGAAATCTTAATCCCAAAAGTAAAATTAGAAAATCACCACTTTACAACTATCATTATAATAACAATTTCAGGCAAGAATCATTGAAATAGATGTTAAAACTAGCACATTAAAGTTTGAGAATTAAAATAATATTAGTGTGGCCTCAAAGTATCACTCCGCAAAATACTAACAAGTTGCAAAGAGAGAAACAGTAAATTTACAGTGGAAAATCTGGCAAATACAACCTAAAGTGATCAAAGTTAACAGATTACAAGTAACAGGACAAATCAACATCCTTTGCCTTCTGAAAATATACACTAAGAACAACATAGCTTCTGTGGTATTCTCTTAAAACTAGTTAAAAGAAACAGATAAACTCAAAGTAAGAGATATCCTACATAATAACATGCCTATATTCTTTTAAAATGTCAATATCATGAATCAAAAAAGACTGAAGCAACACTTCAGATTAATTTCCAGATTTTGATAATTATGCTACAGCAATGTCAAATGTCTTTGTTTTTAGACAATATATTCTAAAATATTTAGGGGTTAAAGAATAAAGTAAAATAATATATCAATGAAGTAGCAAGAAATCTCCTTGACATACAATTAAGAAGGGAAAATTAATAACTTAATATAGTGGAGAGCTGGGCTGAAAATCATGCTAACCAAATGATGATTCAGAAGGATAAAAAAGGAAAATAGAGACATATACATATATCTGCAGAAAGTAACATATAGATATACAAAGAGAGAGAAAAGACTATAAATGAAAAATAAAACAATGGAGCAAATGTGAATTGCCTGGATAATGATTATATGTTTTTTTTTATAGTACTCTGCAACCTTTCTGTAAGTTTGTACTGAAGTTTTAAAAAATATCAATGAAATTCACCATATCAGTACAATAAGAAAAAAGAAAATCTTTATAAAGTAAAAATCATATGTACAAACTACAGTAAGCTATCAGAGAATGTGGAGAGAGAGAATGTGGTAATATAAAAAAGTCATATGCACAGTGATTTACAACCAAAAAAGTATTTGCAATTTTTATAATCTTGTGTGCATTTTAAGTTGTTTCAGTCATGTCCAATTCTTTAAGACCTACGGACTGTAGCCTGCCAGGCTCCTCTGTCCATGGGATTCTCCAGGCAAGAATACTGAAGTGGACTGCCATGCCCTCCTCTAGGGGATCTTCCCAACCCAGGGATTGAAACTGTGTCTCCTGCACTACAGGCAGATTCTTTACCACTGAGCCACCAGGGAAACCTTAGACATTAATAAGCTATTTTAGTACTCATCTTTCGATATTTATTCACTACTGGTAGTTTTGTTAGTCATACATGGAAAATCTACTAACTTTCAGTTTTTTTTTAATTTTTAATTTTTATTTTTGGTATGTGGCATGTGAGATCTTAGTTCTGTGACCAGGGATCAAACCTCCTGCATTGGGAGCACAGAATGTAAACGACTGGACCACTACGGAAGTTCTCAAAAAAAAAAAAAAAAAAGTTTTTTTTTTTTTTTAAACTCAATTTCTGAGAGCCAGGAATCTTAGTTCCATTCTCTGGTTCAGGGTCTCTCACCAACTGGAATCATCTCAAGGCTCAACAGAGGAAATGGAGGCCCCGCTTCCGCCTTCACTCCAGTGAGTGCTGGCAGCTTTCAGTCTGTAAACGGGCCTCTCCGTAAGGCAGCTCATTTTCACCAGAGAAAGCAAGAGAAGCCAGGCTTTTGGAACCCAATCCTTCAAGGAGTTTTAAGACTACCATCTTGCTCCTTACTACCTCTGGTTCATCCACCCTTTAATCTATCTTAAATACAGACAAATTAAAAGGAGAAAAAAGGGGGAAGAGGAAGAAAAGATATGCCACACAAATATTAATCATAAGAAAACTGGAACAACTAGAATGATTTCATTACTATAAGACAAAGCAGATTTGGGGACAGGAACTATTACTAGGTAAAGATGTATATAAAAAATGATTTTTAAAACATTAATTCATCAAGAAAATATAACATTCCTAAATGTGAATGCATCTTTGCTTCAGTCATGTCCAAATCTGTGTGACCCCATGGACTATAGCCTGCCAGGCTTCTCTGTCTATGGGACTCTCCAGGCAAGAATACTGGAGTGGGTTTCCATGCCCTCCCTCCAGGGGATCTTCCCAACCCAGGCCTCTTACATCTCCTGCATTGGCAGGTGGGTTCTTTACCACTAGAGTAATTGAGCTTTAAAATAGATATAGCAAAAACGGACAGAACTATAGAAAGAAATTTAAGAAAACCACAACTGTGGATGGAAATTCCAATATCCCTCTCTTCTTTTGGTAATGAACAGAATAGAAAGAAAATCAGGAAGATTACAGAAGACTTGCAACTTCAACCAGTTTATCCTACCAACATTTATAAGGAGCCACTATACCCAACAAAAGTAAACTACACATTTTTTCAGGTCTACATAGAACATTCACAAAGACAGACCATCGCTTGACATCAGAACAAATCTCAGGAAATGTCAAGGGCTGAAATGGTACAGAGCTTGTTCTCTACTCAAAGCAGCAGTTTTAAAAAAAAAAACTAGAAATTCCAAGATTTGGGCTGGAAACCAAGTATTTAGAAATTAAACTCCCAAATATTCAGAAGTTAAATCATGCACTTATAAATCATCATAGGTAAAAAGAGAATCACAGGAAGAGTAGAAAGTACTTTATACTAAGTAAAAATTAAAACCAAGTATACCAAATTTTGTGGGACATCCACAAGAAAGAAAAAAAAAAAAACCTGAGTAGCTCAATATCTATTTTTAAAACTGAATTCATAATTCAAAACCTTCCCACAAAGAAAATGCATCCACAAATAGCTACACTGATTAATTCTATCAAACATTTAAGAAAGAAATAATACCTATCTTATATAATTCTCATCAACAGACTGACATGGCTGAGTAAAGAATTATGAGCTTGAAGGTTAATTCCAATAGAAACCTCCCAACTGAAATGCAAGGAGAAAAAAAGAATGGCGGGGGGGGCGGGTGGTGCAGAAAGAAAGGGAGTGAGTGAAGGAAAAAAAAAAAATCTGAAAGTAATGAATGACTAAGAGCTTTCTATAATCAGTGATAGATACCAAACCACAAAACCAGGATCTCAGAGAACACCAACAGGATAATGCCAAAAAATATGCACTTCAGCGTATCATTCAAACTGCAGAAAACCAAAAACAAAGAGAAAATATTGGGGGGGGCGGGGGGTGGAGAAGAAAACATCTTATATAACAGAGAAGTAAGGATAAGAATTACAGAGGTTATTTTCTCACCAGAACCATGGAAGAAAGAAGAGTGGAATATTTAAAGTGTTAATGGAGGGAAAAAAAGAAAAAAACACCAATCTAGAATTTCTATATGAAGAGTAAAGAAAAAGACTTCCTCACACAAAAACCAAGGAAATGTACTGTTAGTAGACCCGCTCTGCAAAAAAATATTAAAAGAAGGTTTTTGGCAAGAAGAAAAATTAAACAGTTCAGAACTCAGACCTACATAAGGAAAGGAAGACTACTGAAGAAGGAATTAGTGAAGGTATTTTACACTTCTTCTTAATTTATCTAAAAGATTTTATTTAAAGTAAGAATAGTAACAATATATTGGGTGATTACAGCATATAATTAAGTAAAATGGAAGATGAGGGCTTCTTTGATGCCCCAGTGGTGAAGAATCCCTTTGCCAATGCAGGAGGCATGGGTTCCACCCTTGGTCCGGGAAGATCCCATACGCCATGGGACAACTGAGACCACACTCCACAACCACTGAGCCTCTGCTCTAGGGCCCGGGAGACACAGCTACTGAAGCGTGCACGCCAGGAACCTGCTTTCCAACAAGAGAAGCCACAGCAACAAGAGGTCCACGCAGCACAACTGGAGAGCAGCCCCCACTCACCACAACTACAGAAATCCCCAGTCAGCAATGAAGATCCGAATAAGTAACTAACTGTTTTAGAAAAGGAAAGATAACAATGTCCTAAGGGACAGGAAGGACAAATTGGGAATGCTCTGTTTAAGCTTCCCTGGTGGCTCAGACGGTAAAGCATCTTGTCTACAATGTGGGAGACCCAGGTTTGATCCCTGGGTGGGGCAGATCTCCTGGAAAAGGAAATCGCAACCCACTCTGGTGTTCTTGCCTGGAAAATCCCATGGGTGGAGGAGCCGGGGAGGCTACAGTCCATGGGGTCGCAAAGAATCGGACATGACTGAGTGACTTCACTTTCACTGTTTAAGCTACCTGCACTATACATGAAGCAGTGACTTCACTTTCACTGTTTAAGCTACCTGCACTATACATTGGAGAAGGAAATGGCAACCCACTCCAGTGTTCTTGCCTGGAGAATCCCAGGGACAGGGGAGCCTGTTGGGCTCCTGTCTATGGGGTCGCACAGAGTCGGACACGACTGAAGCGACTTAGCAGCACTATACATGAAGCAGTATACTATTATTTGGAGGTGGACTTAAAGTTGTAAATGTAGACTGCAACCACTAAAAATGTTTTTAAACTATGAGAGACTAACAGGAGATAAAGGAATCACATAAAATGCTCAACTAAAACCAGAGAAGGGCAAAAAAAAAAATGAGAAGGGAAAAAATAAAAACAAAGAACAAGTCAGTGAATACAAAACAGTTTATTAACAAGATACTTATTAATTCAACCCACTTAATCATCTCTTGAAGTGTGAAAGGTAATGGTCTACATATACCAATGAAAAGACACTGTTCAGAGTGGGTTTAAAAAAAAACAAAAAAGACCCAACTGTATGTGGTCTATAAGAAATCCACTTTAAAAGAATGGGCAAAAAAGTTAACATTCATAAAAGAAGGTAAGTGAATGGCTAACAAGCACATGGAAGGGTACACACTACTACCAGTCATCAGGTCAATGGAAATTAAAACTATAATAGGATACTACTAGCCCTTCTAGTTATACTTACAGTAAAGTGTTGGCAAGGATGTGAAGCAACCTGAACTCTAATACAAAACTGGTCAGAGTGTAAAGTGGTGCAACATTTTGCAAAATAACCAAGTTAAATACACACACACCCAATTTTACTCTGAGGCACGGTGTACAATGAAACAAACATCTACGCAAAGACATACACAAATGTTTATAGTAGCTTTACTCGTAATAGCTCCAATTTGAAAAGAATCTAAATGCCTATCAACATGAGGATGGATTTTTAAATATCATGACATATTCACACAATGCAATACTCTAAGAAAGAAGAAAAACATACGGATACATAGAACATAGATATTAATAATCTAAAAATCCATTTTGCCGAGTAAAAGCCAGACATCAAAGAGCTTACGCTGTATATCGTTGTTTTAGCACTAAGTCATGTCCAACTCTTCTTTGACCCCTTGGACTATAGCCCTCCAGGCTCCTTTGTCCAAGACATTTTCTAGACAAGAACACTGGAGTAGGTTGCCGTTTCCTTCTCCAGGGGATCTTCCCGACCCAGGGACAGAACCTGAGTCTCCTGCATAGGCTGGTGGACTGTTTACCACTGGGCCATCAGGGAAGCTGATACTGTATACCCGCAGCATGAATATTTTATTCCATTTATATGAAGTTCAAAACATGCAAAATTAATCTGTGGTGATAGAAATCAAGAGTTGCCTTGACTGGGTCTGGAAAAGGGCGACAGGAAACCGGGGGATTAAGTTTGTCAAATTTACTGCATCGTACCCTTAAGATTCATGCATTTCACTCTATGTAAATTACAGCTCAGTTTAAAAGAAAAAAACAATTCCTGGCAAAGGCCTTCAGTATTTTCTGTAGTTCAAGCGCAGCAAGTAGCAGATGAATTTTTTTCTCCAAAGGGTCAGAAAGTAAATCTTTCAGAATTTGCTGTCATAAGGTGGCTGATATAACCCCTCTGTCACTGTATCCAGACAATATGCAAACTTATGAGCATGGCTGTGTTCCACTAAAACTATTTACAAAAATAGGTGGCAAACTGGATTTGGTCCACAGCTGTATGTAGTCTGCTAACTTCTGGTGGAGCAAACAGAAAATCAATCTTCAAAATTAATTTAGCTTAATTTCTAATTCACAGTCAAGTTTAAAAAAAATTAAATACGATGCACTGTTCTTTCCTACATGGTGACAGACAATGACAGTTACTAGAAGTCGATTATAATCCTTCCTAAACTTGTTTTTCTACACTCGTGGAATCATTTTAAAATTGAAAAGACAAACCAGAAAATCCCTAATATGGTTGATATGGAAGATCATCATTTTAGAAAATCATTTAACAGCTATAATAGTACCCTGAAAAATTATCTAGGAATATGAGAAATATTTAAGATAAACTGGCTAGTAATAATTAAAGTATGAACTGGAAATTTAAAATATACTTAGGTACACACATATAAAGCTACCCACAGTGGTGATGCTTTTTCTGGTATAATAAAGTTTTTGAAATACATTCAGTATCACTCATAACCACCTGGTTCGTTCTTTATTTAAAAGAATTGAAAATTAAGAACAGCAATCCCTTCTTGATGCCTTTAAAAGCATTTCAGAATACTAAATAACGAATGGAAATAAAACAAGCATTTTCTGAGAAGTAGCAAAAGCTAATTTCCTTGCCTAATTTAGACAAGGCTCAAAAACTGAGCTTCCCTGGTGGCTCAGATGGTAAAGCGTCTGCCTACGACGTGGAAGACCCGGGTTCAATCCCTGGTTTGGGAAGATCTCCTGGAGAAGGAAATGGCAACCTACTCCAGTATTCTTGCCTGGAAAATTCCATGGATGGAGGAACCTGGTATGCTACAGTCCATGGGGTTGCAAAGAGTCGGACACGACTGAGCGGCTTCACTTTGCTTCACTTCAAAAACTGATATCTTGCAAAGGACATCCAGGGTACACAACTAGGTATAAATAAATCTCAAACATGGCACATGTAAGCTGCCTGAAAATGTTTATCTATCTTCAAGAAAATCCCAATCTAAAAAATGAACTTAATTCTCTCTCACCATGGTATATACCCATTAGAAGAAACACCTGCAAAATTAGGAGGCTTGGGTTCCAGTATAAGTTTGCCACCTAACTGGCTGTGTGAGAATCTGGCATCCACTCATTCATCATTTCTGAGAGCTTAGTACGTGCCAGACACTGGAAACACAGTAGTGAAGGAAATATCAAAAATTCCTGCCCTCATGACACATTCCAGTGAGTCACTTAATCTCTAAAAACAATTTAGCTTTCTTTCTCTAAGATAATGGATTTCATATTTAAGGGTATTTTTAAGTCCCTAAAATAAGATGCGTATTACTTTCCTGCATCCAGGAAAGCAACTGATGGAGCATCACCTGAAATCCACTCTTTCACTGGCTAAAACTCTTTCCTGTATCATCATATTCAGAGAGCAAATAAAAAAAAAAAAAGTAACAGACATTCTTGAAGGGCTTATTTTAAATTCGCTAATTTTGGTTTATAAAATTTAGAGGAAACATGAGCCTTATTGGCCTATTACTTGGTAACTAAACTTTCTTGGATGGGATCCAAGAAAGAAGCAGAACAACCTTATGAGAATGTTCTTCACATAATGAATAATTTTACAGACATTTCCAGTACTGCCTAGTGAATCAACTAATCAGCTCATCTTTTCTTCAGACTAGGATTTGATCTTTCTTTCCAAAATGCTTGCTGCAACACAGGTAGTCAGAAATCCAAATTGTGTATTCAAATCTAGTCCCTTGTGCCCTACATTTAAATTTTTCTTTTATTTATCATCAAGATATATATTTTCCCCACAACAAAACAGGCATGACAGTCCTTCAAGCGTAACTCCTCAATTCCCAAGTGGTAAATTTTTAAAATGTCTCATGTATTCATTTTTCCCAGATGAACTCTAGAATCACAAATTACATTTCTGGTAAGAGCAAAGCAATGCTCACTTTAAATATCCCTTCCTTCATAGGCCCCTACTGGAAACACCAAAAGGGATCCAAAATATAAGCCTGCAGTTTCTAATCTATGAGTATTCACTTTCAAATGAGAAACTGACCTAAGGATCTACCAAAAAAAAGAAAAATGTATATCCCACCAAAAGTAGCTTCTCCATTTATTTTCAACTCATAAAATATATTCAAAGTTTGTTAAAGCAAGCTAACACCATTCAACTTCAAAAGACAGTATAAACAGTAGTTCCCAATTATGCTAATCTTGAGCAACCTACTGTTAATCTAAAATGCTGTTCACCATATGTATGCTTGTATCTTAAGATGTTTTAAGAATATGAGCACCACCATCAGATCTAATAAGCCCAAATGCAGAAGTATTGAAATCGTTAGCAAGAGATGATGGACAGAAAGCAGAAAAATAGCTTTACATAAAATACATGCAAGGTACACAGGAACTATTTCTATTTTTTACAGTCATCTGAACTGTTAGTGGCCTTTAGAACTAGATTTTCAATTCAGGTATATCAAATGTCAAATTGCTAAAAGAAATCTTAAACTTCCATCTATATTTTAAATGTCTCATATTAACGAACTTGATTTTTATTTCAGAATCCAATAAATGAAATGACTTTGATAAAACTGAAATGACTTGTAACTTACAAGAATCATTATTGTAAAATATTAATTATCCAGCTCTCCTGCTGTTCATCTTGTAGACAGTACCCTCCTCATTACTGGCAGTGAGGTAAAAGTAAAGAAAAAAAAAGTCTGGTTTTGGAACCACAAAGACATGGGTTTGAACTCTGAGGCACCATGCCTTAAAACATAAACTTTCTGAACCTATTTTTTCATCTCTAAAATGGGAATATTAATACCTAATTTGAATGAATATTTTAATGATTAGTGAGATATATGTAAAGCAGCTTGCATATAATAGGAACTGAAGAAACTTTAGCTGCTATTTTTATTTTATTACTCAGAAATGTATCCAAGAGAAGATAAAAGGAAGGACATGACAGGAAAATAAATCAGAGCCAAGGTTACATGTAACTGTTAAAACAAGACAAAAGCAAACAAATACAATGACAGTTCAAGTGAAACTTTTTGTTCACATTTTATAGAAACAAGATAATATTGTCACCACTCTTTATACATACATAAAACCTACAAGTATACTAACGGTGGAGCTAAATAAAGACAAAAGATTATTACCATACGGAAAAACAGGTAATTTTATGAACAGGTGAGATGATTTCACCATTGGAAAAAAAAATGCCAAAACTAAGATTTTTAAATGCTTATGGAAGGATATTAAAAGATTCCTACCTTTAAACCGACTGCTATAAGATCTGTAACAACACTGTATGGAAAAAGTAAAAAGAGAAAATGGAAAACAAAGTTAGAAACAAGTTTTTTAAAGACAGAGATAAGATAAAGAAAAAGAAAAAGCATTATAATAAATAATAAAAATAAGAATGTGACAAGTTGTGAAATGTTAATACAAAGAAAAGCGATGGGACAGTCTAGCCAACAGAGTGTAAAAGCAAAGCTTTAACAGCCAATGTAAGAAACAAATAATAAATCAAATTCTCTTTCAGTATTTAGAAAAATAACTGTTTCAATAAATGAAAATGGGTTTATCCATTTACCTCTATTTAACAAATCCAGCCAAGCCTTATAATCACCAAAGTTCATTCTTTTAAATCACTGGCATGAGTAACCATACTTAAAGTTTTAACTGAAACAAAACCAGTGAGTGGATTTTATAGAAATAGAAAATATCTTGAAAATCTGCATCCACCACACAAATGGCTCACCAAAATATAGCTAAGACAGCCTTAGAACTAAAATAATTACAAACGTCAAACTTTAGACATCAAAATTGTCAAAGATTTGCTTTTAAAAAAGTCCTACTTCATCATATCTGTAATCAAATTACCTCAGAAAGAAATGAACACACGAACACACACACACACACACACAAGGGCAGCTGGCATCCGAGGTGGAACTAGGAAGATATGTTGACTGGAGGTTTGCTGTTTTCTTAACTATCCAAAATAATGAAAAAGGACCTTTTTTTCAGGCTATGGAAAAATGTAGAAACTTAATTAGCCTCCTAAAAGCATAAACTCACTGAGTTAAAAACCATATATATCCCTTAACATCAAGATGTTAAAAAACCCTATATAGTTCCGCCAAACAAAAATCCATCTCTTCTAACCCAAAAGAAACTGTTTTCAATTAAGTCTGTCTCAATATCTTCTAAAAGAAAGCTCTAATAAAATTCTATATATTGTTAATAACCTATATCATTACTTAATAGAAGTAAACAAATTTATATTTGTCTAATGATGCAAATTTGTTTTAAACAATAACGATATAGATTAAAATTTTTTCTTATACACTTTGGAAACTCGAATTTGGTTTGTTTTAAATTTAAATGTGATATCTCTGACATCTGTGCCTAAAAAATTAGATTGTGTAAGGTATACCACAGTATTGGTCCGGATGCAAAGAGCATGCTCCTACTTGAACTCCCAAATGAACTTACCTTTCAGTATTTCTTACTGCCTCATATACTTAAACCAATAAACTCATTCTTAGTTTTCAAACCACCTTTAGGAGGAAGAAAAAGTTAATTTCTTAAACACTACCCAAAAGAGTTAAGTGTGCACTTCACAGTTGCTCGAGAGTTTAACAGCGAAGATGCATAATCCAAGAGTCCTCTTTAAAACACTGTAAAGTTTCCAATACAAAAAGCTAGCCTGCTTCCACGTCGCACTTCAAACCACTAGTCAAGACAATCCAGTACACATAATGAAAACGCTACTTTCACAGCCTTCCTCAAATGAAATACTGGCGTACTCACACAAATAATTAAGATAGCAAAATTTTGCACCCATAGAAAGTGCAGTTGAAAAAAGGTGATGTAAAATGAATTTTTAACAATGCTCTCAGAAAAGCTTCAATTAAACAATAAAAACAGCTTCAATTAAATCTTAAAAATACTTTAGAGAACATCACAATAAGCGAAATCTAAAATTGCACTTTGTCTAACGTCTGTAATAGTGTGCAATCTGCATTCGAATATATTTACAGATTTATAAAAATAGGATAAATGAAATCTAATGAAGGCAAAAATTGTTCGAAGATCCTTTTACACAGGAAGATCTTTACACAGCACGACAACAATCAACTATATGGCAACATATACGTGATTTTACTGTACAAGCAAGTTCCATATATTATACAATCAAGAGGTTTACAGAAATCTTGCCATCAAAATCAAGTAACAGGCCAGCCAAAATCTCAACTGCATAATGAAAATAAGTAAGTGGATCTGCAAGCTCTAAGAGAGCAGGAGATTTTTTTTTTTTTTAACCTTGACATATACTAGGATCTTCAACTAATTCACTAAGATCTAATCTAATTATTTTTTTAATCATTCAAATATTGGTTTGGTCCCACCCAAGGAGCCTGGGTCCCCAGAGAAATATTTACACCGATGATCCTAAATCTTTACTTTGGCCACAGACTTCATTCACTTTTAGAGCGTTTCAAACAGCCTGGAAAATCGCACTTTTTTTTTTTTTTTGCATACAGCTCAGGGAATTCACGAAGTTCCTTGGGGGCGGAGGTGGGGTTGGTAAGGGGACGCACCCCTGTTCACCGAGTCCAGACGCCCGGAGCACCGTAATCGTAACAAGCTCCCAGCACAAGCCCGGAGACCGCGTGGGGCCCTGGCTGCGGGACCGGGTCGCCGCCCAGACGTTTACCGGCGCGTGCCCTCGCCGTCCGCCACTCCGCGGCCACTCGTCTCCCCGCCAGGGGAAGCTCCAGCGCTCGCCCCACCTCACCGGTAAACACCAACTCCCCGAGCGGGAGGACGCCCGCCCCGAGCGCCGCCTCCGCCTCCCCCAGCGCCGCGCACCATTTTCTGAGAGGAAGTGTCGGGAGGCCGGGCCGGGCTCCCCCGACTCTCGGGCGGAGGGCGGACCTCGGAACGCGGGGGCTGCCCCGGGCTTTCCGCCGCTTCCCGGGGCGAGCGTGTACAGGGGCGGCAGGACGGGGTCGGGGGGCGCCCCGAGGGGGAAAGAGAGCCTCTCCGCGGTTCGGGGCTCCCCAGGGGAGACGCCCGGAAGCCCCGCCGTCGGGCTCTGCCGGGGCCGCTCCTCTGGTCGCCGGCGCCGCGCCCGGCTTCCCAGCTCCGGCGCGTCCGGCCGAGAGCGGCGGAAAAGAGGACGAGCGCAGCCCGGGGACCGCCGCGCCGCCGAGCACTTACCCATCCATGGCCCAGACGGAGGCGAGCACAGTGCGGGGACTGACGGGCTCACCGCGAGCGGAGGAGGGAGGCGGCGGCAACAGGGCGGCTCCGGGAACCGGCAAACGGCGCCTCTCCGGAGCCCCGGCCGGTCGGAGGAGGAGAGAGAGTGGGAAACAGGGGCGGAGACCAGGGACGCTCCCGCCACCGCCGCGCCCCCGCCTTCCCCAGCCCCCGAGCGCGTCCCCGCCTCGCCTCGCCCCGCCCCTCAGCGTCGACGCCCGCCCTGGGCCCCGCCCCCAGCCGCCCTCCGGCTCGGCTCTAGGGCGCCCTCTTCCTGCTGCCGCCCT
>SJYT01034847.1:288396-397977 GCA_006410635.1 Cephalophus harveyi | reverse complement strand
TGTGTGTTCCTGGTTTTGTGTGTATGCCTGGTTTTTGTGTTGTAACACTATACTCTTTTGATGACTGTAGTTTTGTATTGTTGTCTGAAATCTGAGAGTGTTATGTCCCTGCTTTTGTTCTTTTTCTTCATGATTACTTTGGCAATTCTGTCTTCTATGGTTCTGTGTGAATTTCATTATTTTATTCTAATTTTGTGAAAAATGTCGTGGGTCAGTATTCTTGCCTGGGAATCGCATGGACGAAGGAGCCTGGCAGGCGACAGTCCAGGGGGTTGCAAGAGTTGGACACAATTTAGCAACTAAACCGCCACCAACAGTGTGATAGGGATCTCATTAAATTTGTAGATTGCTTTGGGTAGTATGGCCATTTTGACAATGCTAATTCTTCCCATCTCAGAGCATGAGATATCCTTCCGTTTCTCTGAATTCTCTTCAGTTTCCTTTTTGATGTTTTGTAGTTCTCAGCACATATTCCTTAAATTCCTTCCTCCACCCCCATTTCTCTTCCTGTGGCTGTTTTCTGATTTCATGCTGTTGTGGTCAGTAGGGTGCTTGAGATCATTTCTGTACTCTTAGATTTGTTGAGGCTTGTCTTGTGCCCTAGTGTGCAGTCAGTCCTAGAGACTGTTCCATGTGCACTTGAAAAGAATATATACATGTATTCTGGTTTTTGCTGTTGTGTCCTGAAAGTGTCAATTAAGTCTATATTCTATTGTATCATTTAGGATCTCTGTTGCTTTACTGATTCTCTGTCTAGAATATCTGTCCATTGATGTGAGTAGGGTGTCGAAGTCTCCATTTTATTGCATTCCCATCAGTTTCTCTTTTTACATCTCTATTTGTTTTATGTATTAGGTGCTCCTATATTAGTATTTACCAGGTGGCACAGTGGTAGAGACTCTGCCTGCCCGTGCAGTAGATGCAAGAGACAGGGGTTTCATCCCTGGGTCAGGAAGATCCTTTGGAGTAGGAAATGGCAGCCCACTCCAGTATTCTTGCCTGGAAAATTCCACGGACAGAGGAGCCCATGGGATCACAGAGAGTCAGACATGACTGAGCAGCTGAGCACACATACACATATTAGGTGTTACGTATGTTGAGAAGTGTAAAATCCTCTTCTTGTATTGATGCTTTTATCATTATACAGTGTCCTTTATCTTTCTTTATGGCCTTTGTTTTGAAGTCTATTTTGTCTGATAGAATATTGTGACCCCAGCTTGCCTGTCATTTTTGTTTGTGTGAAATCTTTTTCTGTCCCTTCAGTTTCAGTCTGTGGGTGTCCTTTGCCCTAAAGCAAGCCTCCTACAGGCAGCATATTGTGGCTCTTGTTTTTTTAATCCAGCCTGTCATTTTCTGTGTTTTGATTGGAGCATTCAGTCCATTGACATTTATGGTAATTACTGATTGATATGTATTTATTACCATTTTGAATCTTGTTTTCCCGTTCATTTTATATTTCTTACTTGTCATTTTCTTTTTGTTTTTCTTGTTGTGGTTGGTTTGATGATTTTCTTTTTTATTATATGTGTGCTTAGTCATTCAGTTATGTCTGACGTCTTTGCAACCCCATGAACTGTATAGCCTGCCAGGCTCCTCTGTCCATGGGATTCTCCAGGCAAGAATATTGGAGTGGGTAACCATTCCCTTCTCCAGGGGATCTTCCCTACTCAGGGCTCAAACCCAGGTCTCCTGTATTGCAGAAGATTCTTTATCGTCTCAGACACTAGGGAAGACCCCTTTCTTATTTTATACTTATATTCTTTTCTTTTTGGTTTTTGTGAATCTATTTTATGTTTTTTATTTGTGGCTACCCTATTTTTCAAGTATGTTAACACCTTCCCATGTCTGCTTGACTTAGATTTATAGTCATATAGGCTCAAACACATTCTAGGAAAAAAAAATCTACACTTTCTTCTCTTCTCTCTCACATTTTATGATTTTGATGTCCTTTTTTACACCTTTCCTGTTCATCCTTTTGCTGTTTGTTGTGGTTATCATCAGTTTCACAGAAATTTTTGTTTGTTTGTTATAATTTGTGTATTGGCTTTATTTAAGGTGATTTGTTTTTCAATTGTGATTTTCTCTTTCCTGTAGAGTCTTAGTATTTAGGGAAGACCTTTCAATATTTCCTTCAGATTAGGTTTAGTATTGTTGTATTCTTTTAGTTTTTGCTTCTCTGAGAAAATTTTTTTGATTTCTCTTTTATTCTAAATGGTAATCTTACTGTGTAGAGTATCCTATATTACAGATTTTTTTCTTTGAGGAATTTGAATACATCTTGCCACTCCCTTCTCGCCGTCAGAATTTCTGTAGAGAAACCAGCTGATAGCCATATGGAATTCCCTTGTAATTAACTCTTTTTCTCTTGCTGCCTTTGGAACCCTCTCTGTCATTTTTATAATAATATGTCTTGGTGTGGTCTGTTTGAGTTTAGCTTGTTTGGGAACCCTCTCTGCATCCTGTACATGAATATCTCTTCTTTGTTAGGTTTGGGAAGTTTTCAGCCATAATTTCTTCAAATACATTTTCAATCCCCTTTTCTTATTCTTCCTTTTCTGGAATCTATGTGACACATAGATTGGCATGCTATGTGTAATTATCACATAGGTCTCATATTGCTTTTATGTATTTTAATTTGGCTTTCTGTCTGCTATCCCAATTGGGTAATTTCCATTATTCTATCATCCAGACCATTTATTCTTTCTTCTGTGTTATCCATTCTGCTCTTTATTGCTTTTAGCTCAGATTTTCTCTCTGCAAATGAGTTCACTAATTTTTCTTGGTTTCTCTCCATATTTTTTTAGTTCCTTTTTAAAGTACTCTGCATTTCTGTTGATAGCCTTTCTTAATTCCTTCAGTATTTTCATTATCTCCTTTTTGAAATCAGTGTCTATTAGAATGAAGAGGTCTGTTTCATTGTTCTTTCAGGGGAATTCTCTTGATCTATTAACTGGGAGTGGCTCCTTTGCTTAATTTTACTTACATTTCTCTTACTCTGTGAGTTTAGGGGAAGCAGTTATCTACTGTGGTCTTGGAGGACTGTTTATATGTGGGGGTGACCCTAAGAAGCTTGTGTGGGTTTAAGGGCTTTTTTTAGTATTGATGCTTGTTCCCTCCTTCCGCAGTGTGCTGGTCATTATCTGCTTGATAGGGGTGGTGGCTGGTGCCTGGTCCTAGGGTTCTTGGCAGGGGTGGTGGCTTAGGTGTGCCCTGGAGCGTGTGACAGGGGTGGAGGTGGCTCGGGACTCCTGGGGTCTGCGAGGAAGGTGGGTGACGGTGGCTTGCACCCACACCTGGAGCCAGTGCAGGTGGTGTCCTGCCCTCTGTGAGCACGCGCACAGGGAAGGAATTTGGGTCCCACCCATTCCCTCATGCACCCCTCAAACAATGACGCCTGGCCTCTAAGGCAGCTGGGACTTCCTCCATGCACACCCTCACTTGTGGTTGCAGTCAGATTCCAGCCAGCCTGGGCTGGCCATCCCCAGTCCGCCCCCTGGTCTGATGTCTGAAGCCTGAGTTGCAGCACCCAGCCCCGTCCTGCACCTGTGGGTGCGTGTCTCAGGCTGGGGGTGCAGGGCGGCGACACTGCCTGCCTGTGCGGCTTCCCCTCCGCTCTGGCTGCTGCATTCTCCTCTGAAGCTCTGAAGCTCCCCTCCGGCCTGGCCGACCTCCCTGCCGGCGAGGGGGCGTCCCAGAGTGAGGAACTTTTCCTCTCTCATAGCCCCCTCCTGGGGCTCAGGTCCCATCCTGATCCCTTTCTCACTTTCTTTTTTCCTACCTGCTTACATGGAGATTTTATTGCTCTTTCAGCAGTCTGAGGTCTTCCAGCAGCATCCAGTAGGTATTCTATGAGACTTGTTCCACATGTAGAGGAAATTTTTGATGCATCTGTGAGAGAAGTTGAGCTTCACATCCTACTACTCCACCGTCTTGATCCCTCTCCTGCAGTCAGTTTTTATGAGTAAAGGAGGAGCTGAAGGTAGGGGTTTTTCTTTGGGTCAGATACTGTTCCAGTATATTCAGTATCCATTATTTCAGTTTATTTGCCTATGAATCCTTACCTTGACTTTGACTTGTTCTGGTCCCATGACCTTCCTAGCCACTCACTACACTGTTGATCTGCTTTCCACAAAGGCCTGTTTTGAGGCTTCGGGTCCTTACTCTGGATCTGAGATCAAGAGAGGCCTGTGAGCCTTAGAGAAGGAGCTTAAGGTTACCAGGGGAAAGGATGGGGGGAAGGTTAGTTAGGAAACTTGGAATGGACATGTACACACTGCTGTATTTAAAATGGATAACCAGCAAGGTCCTTCTTTATAGCACACGGAACTCTGCCCAATTTTATGTGGAAGCCTGGATGGGAGGGGGGTTTGGAAAAGAATGGATACATGTGCATGCATGGCTGAGTCCTTTCCTGTCCACCTGAAACTATCACAACACTGTTAATTGGCTCTACCCCAAAACAAAACAAGAGGTTAAAAAAGAAAGACCTGTGAAAATCAATCCCCAAATCCTCCCTTTCTGGGCCCTGGCTGGATGCTGCCCACCCTCTGAGGAGCGTTGAGTGGGGTGGGGTTTGGAGGGGCTGGGTCCCCACCACTGCTGCTCTGGAACTTCACACTGAGCCCTGCGTGACCACAGAACCTCATACCAGGATCAGCGTCCAGGGACTAGCGTCTGAGCCCTGCTGTTAATGGGAGAATTAACATGCCAAAAAACAAATGCAGTTTTTCTCTTAAGAAAGAAAAACAGCATACATCTCAATGTTAGTTGGTGTAAAGAAAAACCTAGAAGATTATAAATCAAACTGTTGAAGTAACTGTATATGGGAAGTGGTGAAGACGCTGCCCTTGACCAAGCTGTAGTCAGTCTCCTCTGAGTCTGTCCTTGGGTGTGACCTCAAAAACAGGCCCATGTGTAGCTACATCAAGCAGGTTTAGCCAGACCCCCTCCCTCGATGTCTCATCACCCTCGTGACCTGTCGGACTCCTCACCCTCCACCATCCCCCGGGTGGTGTCTGGTCACCCTGATCTGCCCTGTGTCCTCTTAGGTCAGTTTGGCCAGACTGCCTTTCACTCTGATTTTTCCTCTTAGTGGTTGCCTATCCAATGACCCCCACCTCCATCTGCTTCTTTGCTATAAATTCTCACTCTTCCTTGTGTCTTTGAGGTTGAGTCCAGTC
Source organism: Cephalophus harveyi (assembly GCA_006410635.1). Taxonomy (NCBI): domain Eukaryota; kingdom Metazoa; phylum Chordata; class Mammalia; order Artiodactyla; family Bovidae; genus Cephalophus; species Cephalophus harveyi. Next base: position 392,797 of record SJYT01034847.1, on the reverse strand, counting down.
TTTCCCCTTCAGCAGTGGCCCCTACACCTGTCATGATCGTCCTAAATAACATCCTTTTTATTTGTGGCCATGCCGTGAGGCTCATGGGATCTTAGTTCTTTGACCAGGGATTGAACCCATGCCCTCCACAGTGGAAGCACTGGGTCCTAACCACCAGACCACTGGGGAAATCCCTGCCTTACTGTCTTCACAGGTGTCATGAATGATTATTTCTCTTAACAAAACAGCCATGACTTTCAGTCTCTATATATCCTTATAATATTTGCATTTTTCACATAGATTGGTGTTACTTTTTTTTTAAGTGGTTTTCTTGTGCTTTGATAACACACCTGTGTAAGTGTACACTTCACTTAAGTTTTAGTGCTTTCACAGAGTTGTGCAGCCACCACCACAATGCAGTTTTAGGAAGTCTATAGTTTCAGAAAGCTCCCCCTACCAGGATCAGCGTCCAGGGACTAGCGTCTGAGCCCTGCTGTTAATGGGAGAATTAACATGCCAAAAAACAAATGCAGTTTTTCTCTTAAGAAAGAAAAACAGCATACATCTCAATGTTAGTTGGTGTAAAGAAAAACCTAGAAGATTATAAATCAAACTGTTGAAGTAACTGTATATGGGAAGTGGTGAAGACGCTGCCCTTGACCAAGCTGTAGTCAGTCTCCTCTGAGTCTGTCCTTGGGTGTGACCTCAAAAACAGGCCCATGTGTAGCTACATCAAGCAGGTTTAGCCAGACCCCCTCCCTCGATGTCTCATCACCCTCGTGACCTGTCGGACTCCTCACCCTCCACCATCCCCCGGGTGGTGTCTGGTCACCCTGATCTGCCCTGTGTCCTCTTAGGTCAGTTTGGCCAGACTGCCTTTCACTCTGATTTTTCCTCTTAGTGGTTGCCTATCCAATGACCCCCACCTCCATCTGCTTCTTTGCTATAAATTCTCACTCTTCCTTGTGTCTTTGAGGTTGAGTCCAGTCTTTCCCCTTCAGCAGTGGCCCCTACACCTGTCATGATCGTCCTAAATAACATCCTTTTTATTTGTGGCCATGCCGTGAGGCTCATGGGATCTTAGTTCTTTGACCAGGGATTGAACCCATGCCCTCCACAGTGGAAGCACTGGGTCCTAACCACCAGACCACTGGGGAAATCCCTGCCTTACTGTCTTCACAGGTGTCATGAATGATTATTTCTCTTAACAAAACAGCCATGACTTTCAGTCTCTATATATCCTTATAATATTTGCATTTTTCACATAGATTGGTGTTACTTTTTTTTTAAGTGGTTTTCTTGTGCTTTGATAACACACCTGTGTAAGTGTACACTTCACTTAAGTTTTAGTGCTTTCACAGAGTTGTGCAGCCACCACCACAATGCAGTTTTAGGAAGTCTATAGTTTCAGAAAGCTCCCCCTTCAAAGGTCCCTCATGCTTATCCACAGTCAGTCTTTACTCCCATCTCTGCCACCCGTCTGTCTGAATGGATCTGTCTTCCCTGGAAATTCCAAATACATGAAGTTGAACAGTTTATATGGCCTTTTGTGTCTGGCTTCTTTCACTGAATGATGTTTCTTTTTCCCCTCCCCTTTATTTATGTTTTACTGGAATATAGTTGATTTATAATTTGTGTTTCAGGGGTACAGCAGAGTGATCCAGTTACACATATACATATCTTCATTCTTTTTTCAGATTCTTCTCCCATGTAGGTTATCACAGAATACTGAGTAGAGTTCCTTGTGCTATGCAGTAGGTCCTTGTTATTTTATATTTAGTAGTTTGTGTCTGCAAATGTCAAACTCTGGCTTTTACCCTCCATCTCATTTTCCCCTTTGGCAGCCGTGTTTGTTTTAGATATCTGTAAGTCCGCTGCTGTTTTGTGTATGTTTATTGGTATCATTTTTAAAAAACTAGAGTCCACCGAGTGATGCATGGCCCTCTCTTTCTCCGCCTGGCTTACAGTGCGACAGTCTTTAGATCCATCCACGGTGCTGCAGATGGCACTATTTCATTCTTTTTTATGGTTGAGTTGTCCTCCGTTGTATGTGTTATACCATATCTTCTTCATGTCTATGCCTCTGAGGATGGACATTCAGGCGTTTTTCCATGTCTTGGCTATTGTAAACCATGCTGCAGTGAACGCTGGGGGGCCTGCGTCTTTCCAGATTGTGGTTTTCTCTGGATATGTGCCTGCAGTGGGATGGCTGGTTCACACGGCAACTGGTTTTTTAAGGAACCTCCATACTGTTTTCCGTAGTTGCTGTACCAACTTGGATTCCCATCAGCAGTCTAAAAGGGTTTCCTTTTCTCCACAGCCCCTCTGGCATTTGTTTGTAGACTTTTTGATGATGACCATTCTGACTGGTCTGCATTGATACCTCAGTCTGGTTTTTATTTGCTTTTCTCTGATCGTTAATGAGGTTGGACATCCTTTCATGTGCTTTTGGCCATCTCTATGTCTTCTTTAGAGATATGTGTGTTTAGATCTCCTGCCATTTTTTGATTGGGTTGTTTGTTTTTCTGACATAGAGCTGCATGAGCTCTTTGTATATTTTGGAGATTAATCCCTTATCAGTTGCTTCATTTGCAAATATTTTCTCCCATTCTATGAGCTGTATTTTTGTTAATTTGTGCTGTAAAGTGATTCAGTTATTAACACATATATTTATTTTGGTTTATCACAGGATGTTGAATATAGTTCCTTGTGCTATAGGACCTTGCTGTTTATTCCTCCTATATAGCATCTGCTAATCCCAGACTCTCAGTTCTTAAATGGCATTTCTGAGGTCCACTGTTGGAGTGTTGATCAGTATCTTGTTACCTTTCATGTTGGATAGTGTTCCATTGTGTGCATCTACCACATTTTCTTTATCCTTTTCTTAGTCAACGGACCGGTGGGTGGTTTGTAGGTTTGGGTTACTATGAACGATGCTGCCGTGATCATTCATGTACAAGTCACTGTGTAGACAGGGTGTTGCGTTATAATCAGAAGAAAAGAAGGAAGCGAAGGACCAAAACAGATTCTCAGGCTGTTTCTGGAATGCATCCCCTTTTACAGGAATGGAGCTCAGGCACAGGAGGGAATGGAATAAGGAGAGAACAAAGAGGGGCTCCTGAACGGCCTTTCTGACCCTGACACAGCCCAGGGAGAACATATCGGGGTGAGGGTTCCTCACCTCTGGAGCCTGCTTGTACTCAGGCAGTTCCCCACAGCCTCAGGACACTCATGACATCTTGTCTCCACCCAGACATCTGTTTCCCTCTGTTCAGGTTCTTTAGTTCAAAAGCAGCAAATGAAGAAAACACCAGCTGTTTTTAATAAAAGTTCCCCAGATGGTTCACCTGGGAATGTGGCTCTGGAGGAGGGGTGCAGCCCAGCTGGCTGAGGTGTTGAGACTTAGCACATCATGTGTTCAGGCAGGGTCCCCTCCCAGGACACAAAGGTCACGTCCTGCTATCACAGAACCACATGAGAGAGGAGGATCTAGTTCTGCAGACTGGAGAGAGATTTGGGGAACAACTCAGGAAAAGAGGCAAAAAGCAAATGTGAAACCAAGACGGGTGCCCTGTTTATAATAAGAGGTGAGAGGCAGACACAGTGCTGGGGACAGTGCTTAGTGCACATGGGTATAAACAGTTTTAGAGCATTTGGGAAAATCTAGGGTAGTGGGTATTGCTGATGACTCTATATTGTCCATCACACCTAGAGCAGGCTCTCCACCCAAAGGGCTTATTGTAGCATGCTTCTCTGCTCCTCCTTCCCTCGACTTTTCCATGTTTTCTCTTTGGAAGGTCTTCCTGGGTTGAACCTGTCATTTCTAGATGGGTGACCACGTTCCTTAATTTTAACTCTCTTGCTTTCCCAAGTCCACCTCCATGACAGTAACATTGATAGCCTAGGTAAGAATCAGTCATAGGAGGTGGGCAGTTACACTGCTGATTTGAAGAGGAGATGGAGGTGGGACAGTTGTGTGATGGTCCAGTGTCACACAGTCGTTAAGTGGTTGGGGCCAGGAGCAGGTACAGACCCCTGACCTAGTGCAGTCTCGGGGGACAGGGGGCTCGTGGTCAGTGATGGAGTTTAGAAATCATGGGATTGATACATGAACTGTTAATAAGACCAAAGTCAGGGTGGTGGTAACAACTCATATCAGGGTATGTGGTCTTTGTTCAAAACCATGGGTTTGGGGTTTGTTTATTGCAGTTGATTTACAACGTTGTTTTAGTTTCAGGTCTACAGCAAAGTGATTAAGTTACACATATATTCTTTTTCAGATTCTTTTCCCTTGGACCCTGGATTTTAGAGCATAAAAGCTGGTGAGTTTTTAATGTTTTTCTAACTACCTTATATATGCAGTATTTTTAAAAAGGCATTGCGCTCTTGAATATGATACACAGCTATAGTTGAGGATAAAGAGCATCTGTTGAATGATGACTTGCAAAAATATGTCTTCAACTCATTTTATGGGCTGAATATCTGTCTGTTTAGTTGTATGACCTTGTATTCCATCTTTTCCTGAGCTGCATTAAAAGTTACAGCAGTTAATACTGAATGATGAAATTCTGGTACAAGGTTAACATTTACAAAAAAATGTTTTTCAGACAGGAACTCAATGTGAACCAATCAGTTCATAGTTGTGTTTATTCTCAAGCTTTTATTTTGGAGTCCTCTGTCACCAAATGACATGTATAATGTTTACAACAGGTATTAGAAATAAAGGGTTTTTTTTTGAAATTTCTACTATTTTAGAGTAAAATTGTAGATACTGTTCCAAACCATCGTCAAAAAATGCAGAGCAAACTTTTCTGTATATAAACTGTACATAAAACAAGGCACTATACATTTGGGGGTGATATTAAGGTAGAAAGGTAGATTCGCACAGATTCTTAAGAGCCTTTGTTCATCTTAGCACCGGAAGCAGCACTCAGAACGAGTCAGACTTCACACCAAAGGAGACGCTTCTGAATATGGGTGAAAGTACACATAGGTGGCAGAACTAATTCAACAGAAGCAACTACCTTTTAATATTGACACCAAAAAAAAAAAATCTTAAAAGTGAATGAATACATATTGGTTTGTTAAATACATATTTGATTTATACGGTGTTTATATAAATATATATATATTTTAGAATCCACAAACTATCAAAATAACACTTTATAAAGAGAACTGCTTCAAAAAAATAGGCAACGCTTAGCTGGAGTGGGAGGGCAGTGCCGTGGCCGCTGCTGAGGACCTGCTGCATAAGTGCATGTAGGGCCACGGATACCTCACAAATATCACTTGCTGACGTGTGGAAAGCGTGTTCCCAGAGAATTCTCTGGAACATTTACAAAATACACAACTCCCAAACAAGCAGGAGAGCTGGTCACTTCAGGTTTTAAAAATGCAGATGAAAAAACATATTTAAAAATACCAGGCTCCCCCACTAAAACATCCATTTTCCTGGTCCATCAGTATTGAAAGTGACCACTCAGGTTCCTCCAGCATCTCATGACTCAGAACAGACCTTTCACTTTCTTCAGGTTCACCTGCTTCCAAGCGGGCAGTGCATTGTACTCGTCTCGGGTCATGTCTAGTGCAAACTGGGAGGAGAGAAGGAAATGCACAGCAGCTGAGCAAATGGATCCTCCGACAAGCCATGCATCTAGCCTGAGATGCCATCTCACTCCCCCCATGGGTTTTCATATATATCAGCAAAAGTTTAGGGCCTATCACATGAGTGAATTATCAAGAAGATGATTACATGTGAAGCTGAGACATCAGAAGCATGCAAATAATGGAATGTGCTGACAAATATATAAAAGTGATTAACCTTAATAAGAATCAACCTCCCCTCTATACCTCAGATCCCATCTCCTAATCCTCAATAGAAAAAGGTAAGAAAATGCATCTAGAATGTGCTGGGGCTGAATGGAGTTTTTTTTAACCCCCTCCAGGGGTCTGCAGAGAACAGAGGATGGCACTGATGAATGTCCTTGAACCTGGAGGGCTTCGAGGTGTTTGGGATCACACATCCATCCTGCACAGAGACACTTCACCATGCCTGTTGGCTCCCAGGCAGCCTGAGACCCCACCTGCGAAGATCAAGTCCACCAGGCTCCAGAGAGCCTAGGATCGGCAGCAGAGATCAAGCAGGCCCTCTCCATGGTCAAGCAGCAGCACACTTTTGCAGTTTGTTTAAAGTTATCCAGACCTCCTATCAAATATCCCCCATCATCTCCCCCAGGTAAGCAGCCCTGTGTTTGCATAGCAAGAAAAATCTCACTGGACAAACCTATCTCCCACCAAATAAAAAACTTCCTTGGGGTTGCTGTTGTGAGCAGTGTTCAAAACCTATACATTAAGAAATTCTACAGAGCTGCGGTAAGCTTCCTCTTCTTGGTGCAGCTGGAAAGGATAACATGCTGGCTAATAATGTGTTTTGGTGAATAGAGGTTATGATAAATGCCTCGTGGAGATAAAGGATGGCAGGAAAGAGGAGTCAAGCCATCCTGCATCAGGACAGGCTCACACCGCCTTCACTCCCTGCGTTACCTGAGCAGGTGAGCTCATCACGGAGTTATTTCATGTCTCTTTGGACCCAAGGTTGAGGTCTGAGACAGGGGGCTGTTCTGTGGTGCTTTATATGGACTTAAAGAGGCAATGGATCTTTAACAGGTAGAGATGGCTGCTTTTATTTGTGTGTTGTCTTCAAAGTAATTAAGTTCACCTTTGCTTTTGTTTGGACCTGAGCATGGTGTGTAGACAGTTACCCAGTTACTTTCGTTGACTTCTCCTTAGGCTTCTCTTCTCCCTGTGTGGATTCTGTGTAGACTTGTCAACATGTGAACAAGGAATCACATTTTTACATGAAAATGCGGTTGGCCTTTTCTCCCCAGGGGAAGCCACCCTACAGCCTGAAAGGCACGGAGCCCCTGGAGGACGAGGAAGGGTGCTCACCATCTCCGTGATCTCTGCAATGTCTTCTCTGTGCTCCCAGCTGGGGAACATGTTGGTGAAGGTCAAGGGTTCCAGGCCAGCGTGGATGAGGTAAGACTTGGGGGGTGGCTTCTTCAGGTTTTTCCCTGCAGTCACACAGAAGGCAGACGTCACAGACCCACGGTGGCCCTGAAGGCCCTGTCTTTCCGATTTCCCCTGAAATCTTTTGTTTGCATCCCTTGACCTCAGGCTTAAAATGTAAGTTATGAGTCGTTGACAACCCCGCCTGGAGGGTGTTTACATAAGATGTTTAACTTCATGCATATAGGTATGCATGTAGTTGCCTGGAAGTGACCTGATTTTAAGGTTCCTGACCCTAACAGAACCCTCCCTGGATGGGAGGAAAGACAGCCTCTCTCTGCGGTGTCTGGGGGCTCCTTTTCCTCCTCCTGGACTCACCTGTCAAATATTCCTCTGACTTCCTGACCCAGCATCAAGTTCAGTGAGAATTAACCAGCTAAGGACAGCGGTTTAGAAGCTGCTTTAGCTTATATGTTTGGTGGGAAATTTATTTTCTTATGAAAGAGTTTCTCAAGAGAAAACTGAAATAACAGTAATACTAATCAATGAGCTCTTAAAAATTAAGAAATTAATTACTGGTCTCTTCATTTTATATAAAAGACCACCAGTTTCAGGTGGATGGTATAATAGAGAAGCCACGAAGGGGCTGCACACCTTTCCTTGCAGATGCGACACTGATGACAGAAAGGTTGCCGTCGGCCTGCCAGCCCATTTGGGGGCTCTCTCTACTCCCTGACCGGGTCCCTCAGCATGATTAATCCTGAGTGCAGGAGGGTTGTAACCAGGCTAGCCATCCCACAACTCAGCTGTTCATCTCCAGGGTGACTGGTTAATAATAGATGGCCTTATAGTATCAGGTTGGCCAAGAAGTTCATTTGGGTTTTTCCACAAGATGTTAAGTAAAAACCCGAAAGAACTTTTTGATCAGTCCAATAGAAAAGATATTCCCTAGTTTGTTGAAATGGGGAGGGGCAATATAAGGTATGCATGTATAGCATGCATATAGTGGTATAAACCATTAGGTATAAAATCTGCTACCAGGATATATTGTATAACATGGGTAATATAGCTGATGTTTTACAATAACTATAAATGGAGTATAACCTTTAAACATCATGAATCATTGTATCATACACCTGTAACATACAATATTGTACATTTACTCTTCAATTTTAAAAAAAGAGAAATGAAATCTCAGTCATGTTGGCAGCTTAGAATGTGTTAATTTCAAAAGTAATAAACCTCAAGAAGTTCCAGGGGAAAAACAAAGTTGGGTTCATGGCTGACTGCAGTTTTTTTCCAGGCTAGTGCCACCCACAGAAAGGGAGGCCTGGCCCGGGTCTCTTGGTATGTCTGCAGAAAGCCATCCGGGCGTCTGGATGGAGGGTGCCCGCTGCTGGGGGCCTCACCTCGGCAGTACTGTAGCACTGTCTCCATGGCGCTCTTCCGGTCCGAGGCCCAGCGGATGCGCGCGGAGCCCGTGATCTTGTTCTCGATGGGCCACCAGCCTTGCCAGAGGTACACCTCGTGGTGATTGTCAACAAGGAAGAGTGCTATGAGGGCAGAGCCGACAGTCAGGGACTCTTCCCCAAGCCTAACCGGTGCCTCCCTCCCTGCCACTATGGTCAGTGGGAGAAGCCCCTTGGCAGGTAAACTCAGGGCCACAGGGAGGGTCCCCCTGATGATGTGGCTTTTGAGGGACAAATCAGGCAAAGCCTGAGGCAGAGGCTTTCCTTCTCTCTTAATTCCCCACCTCCCCCCACTCCACAGCTGCTCTCTGGGTCCTGGCCAGGTGCCAAGATTGGGATAGATGAGACTTGTGACCCCCGAGGGGCTGTCAGCACTGCTGACCCCCAAGAGCATGTTAAACACTGGGGAGCACATCACGCTTGCCCTGCCCATGCTTGACCTGCTAAGCAGGCCATCTGAGTCCACAGTTCCTTTAGGGAGGAATGGGCCTGCAGAGATCCCAGTGATGTTCCCCTTTTCTCTCCAAGAAACCATTAGCCTGACTCTTCTTTGATGTCGCCGAGGCCTCTCACATCTGCTGGCTCATCTCACCAGAGTCTTTTCCTGACTCTCATCTCTGGGTTCTGTGATAACCACATGACGGAAAAGCCCAGTGGAGGCTGAAGACCTAACCTGAGCCTTAGGATGAAGAGGTGGGTGGCAGCCCTTTCTAAGACACTAGCTAATATTTCCCCAGTATGACCATGTGTACCAGGCAAGTTTTTCAGGTGGTGACGGGCTGGCTCTTGTAATGTGAGAGCGGAGATGCCCCAAGGCTGGGACAGCTGACCTCAGACACGACTGTCTGTGCAGCCCAGTCCCTGGTGACTGTCCCAACCACAACAGCAGCACAGGGGCTCTGTCATGTGGAAACAGCCCTGACCGTGGGATCAGGAGGCACAGGAGAGAGCCTTGGCCCTGCTCTGCAGCCTGGAATTGCGGACACTGCTCTGGGGTTCACCCCAAAGATGCTCCCAACCCCTGCTCCTGTGACTCTGGCAAGGTTCCCTTGCAGGTGGGGGTTTCTGGGAAAGCTTTTGCTTTACCTGATAAAAGGGAGAGACTTGGCTATCACTGCAGTTTCTCCCACTCTTTTTCTTTCTCTTTTGAACAGAAACATGCGATGGCTGGAGCAAGAGCAGCCACATGAGAACATGAATCAAGAAGATGGAGGGAAAGCTAAGCGAACAGCAGAGACTGATGCCCTACACAGTTGCACTCAACCTATTCTTAACGGATGAGTTTGGGTGAGTTGAGTATCCGAGGGTCAGTTTTTTATACTATACTACGTGATTGATGTAATCTTCCTTTGGTTGCGGGGGAGGTATGAGGATTACATGAGCGATAATATAAGAAAGTGTACTTAGCAGATAAAAACTGCTTACGAGATGCAAAGTAAAAAGACTTGTTAGAAGGTAAGCCTTCTGCTGGCTCAGCACGACTCCCTGCTTCTGTGGCCCTTACCTGGCTGTGGGGCGCTGTATAGGTCTTCCTGCAAGAAGGGCATAGAGTTGACCACAGAGGGGTCTCGGGCAGGATACATGAACTCTGTGGCTGAGAAGTTGCCAGAGGAGCTGCTGAGGATGAACAGGCGGGGTGTGAAGTTAAAATTTCCAGGATCTTTGAAAGAAAAGAGAACAAAAAGCTAAAGACAAATTCCAGGTGGTCTGGAGAATTAACGTAAGACATGAAATGATCAAAGCACAAGTGTAAAAAGGGGTACAATGCATCTGAACTTGGAGGTGGGCAAGGCCTTTTTAATTGTAACTGCATAAAAAGTAATTCAAGAAGAGATTTATGCATTAACAACATAAAAATGAAAAATTACACTGCATTAGAAAGCACCCTCAACCAAACAAAATGAAAAGGCAAGTGACAAAATGGGAAATATGGAAACCTGTTCATATCTTTAGCAGTATATAAAGAAATGTAATAATAATAAGACAATAAATACCTAAAAATGTGCTAAAGGCACAAATAAAATATTCACCCAAACAGAAGTACATGTGGCTAAGAAATACATATAGACAGCATTTAACAGTACTTCTAATTTAAAACATTAAGTTATAACAGTGTTTAGATCATAACTTCTACCATCAGTGAGGAAAAGTAATAAACCAAGTATGTGACTTGTGCTGTGAAATGTACACATTTGTAAACTGCTGGTGAGGTGGGCTACAATCAATGGGTAAGAATGGAATTTAGTGCCAGTGTTCTGGAGACACTTGCAGATGTTACTGTAAGACGTTACAATAACCACCACAGTTGTCCCAGGTATAGGAATTTACCTTAACTAGAAACAAATGCAGATAATTCTTTTGAAAGCTATTCACAACTTTATTGTTGTTAGAGAAAAATTTGAAACAACTCAGTTCTCCAGCTATTAAGTAGAGAGTGGCATATATACTCAACAAAATACCTGCAGCCATACGTCTGTAAATATTAACACAGGCTTTGGGAAATGGTTCATCATAAATTTTTTCAATAGATACACTGGAAAAATCTTTTGGAGGTTTGTGACAACTTGAAAAACCTGCAGACAAATTGCATAGCCTAGAAATCCTGAAAAAGTTACAAAATTTAGGTATGTCATGAATGCATCAGATCTATGTAGATACCTACCTTTACATTGGCATAAGGTGAGTGATATTTAATGTAAGATTAATAATGTGTTAGTTTTCTTACTGTTCTATAATTTTGTTTTCAAAGAATTACTATGCAGTCTGCATCTCTCTCATAACTGGAGAAGTTGTGTATCAGTTATCTTTAGGGGTAAGTGATTTTTATAAAAATGTAACAGTGCTTTCAGTAGTTTATTATGACTATTATTATGACTGAAACGCTGCATGCCATAAAAATGTTATAACCATTCACTAGTGTATCAGCTGGGCTACTGAGAAGCAACTGTATCAGTGACACTAGGTGATATAAAGTAATCATATTGTTGCTTTTTTGTTATCAGTGCATGAATCATTCATTATATTGGGTTGGCCAAAGAGTTCATTCAAGATTTTCATAACATATGGAGCATTTACTGGAGCAGTGTGCGGGGGGTAGGGGGTGGGGAGGGGAGTTTGTTAGCTCTTTTAAAGGATATGCCAAAATGAAATTTTCTGGATTAAAGTTAAGGAATAATTTGCATGATTATGCCTTAACCTGAGCCTGCCAAACATTTACTGATTGGCTTGAGTGCAAATGAAATGGTTGGATGGCATCACCTACTCAGTGGACATGAGTTTGAGTAAACTCTGGGAGTTGGCGATGGACAGGGAGGCCTGGCGGGCTGCAGTCCATGGGGTCACAGAGTCAGACATGACTGAGTGACTGAACTGAAGAGTGCAAATAACTTTTAAAAGGACATTTTGTGGAAGAAAACAACTTATTACAGTGATAGAGAGATCTCTTAGAAGAAATTTTAAAACTTAAAAAAGCATGAGTCAGCCAAGACCTACTGAACATATTTTGGAATTACAGATTCCTTGCAGTGCATAATAAGCCAAATAAGACTCCATCTTAACTTTAGAATGGATTCTCCATTCTTTGCAGATTAAGATTGGCATCAATGAATGGGATATTGTCGATCTTATTGGAATAGACTCGGGGGAAAATAAAACTGTCACATCTGTTCTTTTCTAAAGCCCTGTGTACTTTCTACCTGACAGAGGAGAAATGCATGACACTTTCAAGCTTCTAGGCTGCGAGAGAGATCCAGCACAGACCTCACTGAGGACTGACTGAAGGTTTAAGATGTTATATTTGGACTTACAAGCAAAAAAAGCTAAACTGATTAAGTTCTTTATAAATTAGACTTAAGCAAAGCAATCAAAACCCTCCCCAAAAGAAAACATCACTGTAAGTTATGTTCACATCTGTTTTGTTCACCTTCGAATTTTAGCTCTATTGTCTGGTCCATCCCTTATAATTTTCACTACATTCACTTTTTTGTAAGAATTATATAATACAATACATACAACCTACAAACTAGGTGTTAAGTCTGTGTTCTTGGTAAGGCTTTCAGTCAACAGTTGGCTATGAGTAGTGAAATTTGGGGGGAGTGACAGGTTATATGTAGGGACTTCCCTGGTGGTCCAGTGGTTAAGACTCTGCCTTGCAATGCAGGGGACACAGATTCAATCCCTGGTTGGGGAACCAAGATCCCATAGGCCATGGGGCAGCCAGGCCCTGACATAGCCAAATAACAAGTTATATATGGATTTTCAACTGTGTGTGTTGGGGGGGAGGGGTGGAGCTTAGCCCCTAACCTCTATGTTGTTCAAGGATCAACTATATTTTAAGAACTTCTGGAAAAGTTTGTACAACTCGAGAGGCAGGACAGTGTGGTCACAAAGACATCCCACTGTTGTCCAACCTGGGCTGAGATGGTTAACCTCTCAGGCCTCAGCTTCCCTACCGGTGAACCAGGGCAGCTTCGTGGTTGGGCTGTGAGCATGGAGTGAGGGAACGTGTAGCAGGTGGTTAGCCAGGGCCTAGCTCAGCCTAGGCAACCCACTCCAGTGTTCTTGCCTGGAGAATCCCAGGGACGGATGAGCCTGGTGGGCTGCCGTCTATGGGGTTGCACAGAGTCAGACACGACTGAAGCGACTTAGCAGTAGCAGCAGCAGCAGCACACCTAAACTGCTTAGTAATTGTTCATTTTTCTTATGTTGTTCTGTATGTATGTCAACCTGTATTTCATGTATTCAAAGACAAGACCGAGCCACTCTCATTTAAACCCCACTGTTTCCCAGGACAGCTTCCCAGGTGGCTCAGTGGTAAAGAACCTGCCTGCCAGTGCAGGAACCGTGGGTTTGATCTCTGGGTTGGGAAGACCCCTGGAGGAGGAAACAGCAACCCACTCAAGTATTCTTGCCTGGAAAGCCCCCCTGACAGAGGGTTGCAAAGAGTCGGATGCAACTTGGTGACTACACCACCACTATTTCTCTGCACCCTGGGCACCGGCTAAACCAAAAGCACCTCATCCCAGAGGCTCATGCTGTGCCCATCTGGTTTCCTGGAATGCTCCTCGCTCCTTCCCTTCTCTGCAAGTCACAGCTACACATCCAAGGCTCCAGGAAGTGCCCTGTCCTCTTTGGAGCCCTGTGTGACACTTCTGGCAGAAGCATTCTTTATGAACAACTCTACCCTGACACAGTATCTACTTGGCATCATAACTAGTGATAAATGTTATTTAGTCGTCTTACTGGGTTGTTGGCTCGAGAAGACCTCACGTTGGGATAATTCCTCGTGTTGTGTGGAGCACGTGTGCATAAATATTTACATACTGAGGAAGCTGGTGCTCGGAGGTGCCAGCTGTAGGCTTACCTTGAAGCATGCAGTCGTAGGCTTTCCGGTCTCTCCTCCCCAGAGCATCCCAGAACCCCAGGGGCTCCGAGCCTTCATCACATTCATGAATTGTCACTTTGCTGCTACTGTGCAGCCCGGCCTCCAGGGGACATCTGCATGGAGAGAGTCCAGTAGTTTTTATCAGGCCTGGAACTGTGGGCAGGACAAAATTATTCCAGACTACATCTACAGATTGGTACAGCATCTTTCCTGCTTTCCAACTAAAATGGTCCTTATAATGAATGACAGTCCGCTCTGTAGTATATGAGTGGGTTCTCCCCTGGGGCTGTATAGTGCACTGTCTCTGGGTCATGGGCACCTGTGGGTGCCTGCCTGGAAGAGGAAGGGAACCCAGCATCCATTGCGCCTGCCCTGGGGTCTCTGGCAGTGCGCTTGGGTAGCTGTCTCCCAGACACCTGTGTCCCTGAAGGAGGGGGCACCTGACAGTCTGACACAGTGGGTGGTGTCCCAGCTCTCTCTAGCTGAGTGTGTGCAAACCTTCCACACCTCTGACAAAACCAGCTCTGATCCCCTAAATGATGTTTGAAATTTGTTCTCTTTTAAATAACCGAGGACCCAGGCTGATAATTCGAGAGCCAAATCACACCTCTGAAGAGGTCTTCTGCCTTTTACGGAAGCAGGTAAATCCTCAGAAAGTGGGGACAGCCCTCAAAGGGGAGGTTTGGGCTGAACGTGTGTCACATGAACTTGGACCTTCAGGGCCCCTAACCTCATGGGGACCTCTCCACGCTGAGTCATGCTGGACATATGGGGGCATCCATGGGGCTCTTGGGGTGCTCAGCCTGCACCCCGGAGGCCCTCGCTCAGGGAGAGGTGCTCACACACACAGCACTCACTGGTCCTTGATTTTATTGGCCGCAGTCCGTCCGACCTCCTTCGTGTGGGCCTGGGCTTTGCATCCATGCCACAGGTAGATGAGGGCTTTGTGGACGTTGAGGACGACCATGGACGTCCTAGACCTGAGGCTGCTGCAGTGACAGGCCACCTCCAGCAAGTTCCCCTCCACGGGCACCTCTCCACGCACACAGTACAGCCGCCACTCGCCTGCAGGGGGCGCCGGCGGCACAGTTAGGAAGCGACTGAGCAGGGAGGGGACCCTGCCAGGCAGCCCAAGCCCCACTCCTTCCTGTGTCTGGAGGGGCAGGTGGAGGCGAGGCTGGTTTCTAACCCAGGCCCAGAAAACAAACCTTTGTGGACTTAGAAACAGGTTGCCAAAAGTTCACGATGCAGAAAAACCAGTTTCACAAAATTTATAAAGACCTAGGTAAGTTGTAAGCAGGCATATTTTAAGAAGCTTGAAAGCTGTAATGATTTTTTTTTTAAGATGTTGCTCAACAGAAATCTCATAATTTAAAAGATAAAATCACTGATTTTTTTCCCCTTCAGGATCCAGTTTAAGATCATCTTGTGGCCTTCTGCATGCAAAGCTGGATTCTGAAGGCAACTCCACAGAAGGAGGGGGAAGGGTGTGGGTAACCCATAAAGCTGATTTATAAGGCAAACTTATAAATCTACCTTCAGCTACATGAAGAGAGACTTACTCCAAACCCCCACCCCTGAAAAGCGAATTCCAAGAGTAAGAGCGACTCACTTTGTGTGTTTTCTTCTTCCTCCTCCCGTCTCCCGGAGTGGACCACCATCCCCCCCTGGAAACACTGCAGGAAACAGGGGGGCTCCTTGCCCTGCAGCACTTGGACCTTCCGATTGAAACACATGATAGAGTAATAAGTCACATGTCCCGCTTCTGCAGTCATAAAAATAACACATGCCTGTGTAGAAAATCTGAAAAATATTGAGAAGGACAAATAAAAGCCAGTGATAATACCATGATTTATGGAGAACACTATGACAGTTCTGGAATACAGCTTTCCTATGATACAAAGTATTTTTCAGGTGTATATTTTTCCAAGTAGGATTGCTGTTTTATGTTGCTTTTATACCCTGATTTTCTTCAGCTAGTGTTTTTCTATCATCACATGTCCTTTAAAGCATGAATTCTGATATTCTGCAGTAGGGATATAATGTGATTAAACATGTTTCTAATAAAATTTCTTAGCAGTGAGAATGACCAGCCACTGACTCAGTGTTTATGGGGAAAAGAACTATCTCTTTTACAGCCTCTGGTCCCCTCAGAGGGCCTGTCACCCAGGACACCTTAGTCACTCTATCTGTTAACCCATCAGTGTAAGATGCAACATAGTAACAGTAACCGAGGGTTGAGTCAGCTGACTTTGACTTTGCCAAAGACATTTTCCCTTAAACAGGAAACTGTTGAATAGAGCCTGGCAGTTGGGCAGCATTGAAAGGCAGGAAGTGTTTCTCACTATAAATTATCAACCTCAGGGCCTATTGTGCATCATTAAGGGCCATTTTGTGCGAGTGGTTTCTGTTTCAGTAGTGATTTTTCACCCATTGGATTGATACAAAATGAAATGCTGCAATTGGGTTAAGACCCAAAACCCTAAGGATGATTTTGCAGGTATGATAAAACATTTCTTTATGGCCTCTACCCGCGCACCCCCCCCCCAAAAAAAAGCAATTGAAATGATCCACTGAGGAGTAAATTAGCTTTCAGTGACAAACAGCTGTTATGTGGAAAATACAGTCCACAGTAAAAAATATGCATTAAATACTTTCAGGGAAGAGGATTGGTTCTTAGGAACCTGGAAGGCTGAGTGCTTGTGGATCTGTTTCTGGAGAAAATACCTCTGCTCTCTTTCTGATGTTTTTCTTAACTGTTCATCCAAGTCAGTAAAAGGATGCTAAGATCTCCAAAACACGAGAATCAACTCTTAATTTCCCATAATAAAGGAAGGGACTGGAGGTTAGATAATCCAAACATTGAAAAGGAATGCTTTCAAAACCTTTGACTTTGGGCAGTGGTATCTGCCAGGCATCACACAGGCTCTGGGGTTATGGGGTGGGTAAGACCAGGACAGACACAGTTTCTTTCATGCTTACAGAGGAAGACAGAATAAGTAAACAGTGACCATCCTTTTATGTTGGGGTAAGTGCTGTGGAAAACCAAAGCAAAGGGACAGAGAAGGTGGAGAAAGCACATGGAGGTGACATCCAGACGGAAACCCAGGGGAGTGCCAGGCCGGGGAGATCCCTGCACAAGCCCTGCAGTGGGCAGAAAGGGGGGGGGAACCATAAAAAGGTGGGAGTGGCCTGAACAGGTGTCCAAGGACTGACACCAGCAGACCCTTAGATGGTGGTCCAGGTGTGACAGAGAACAGGGAGGGCAGGGCATGCTCTGATGGGTCCTAGGAAAATCACCCAGGCTGCCATGGGGGATGCAGGCCATGGGAAGAGAGCCTTTACATATGTCTCTGATATTTCCTGAGGATGGATTTGTGTAAGTGGAATAACTGATCAAAGTGTGTGAGCACTTTAAGGTTCTTAAGTGAAAGCTGCCTTTCAGGGTGGCTGTTTCAGTTTATACTTCCCAGCAGAGACAGGCATGGGCACCCATCCTCCTGAATCCTCACCAGCCCTGGGTCCATGCTTTTAAAACACTTCTGCCATTTTAGGAGTGGAAAGTGGCATCTTTGTCCTATTTACAATTCCTTGATGATCAATTAAGTGAAAACTTAAAAGACGCTTATGGGCTCTTTAAACTTAATTTTGTGGATTTATTATTTGCAGATATACTTTAAGGCCATATTATAAGAGGTCTGCCTTCCTGGCCAGGGAGGTGATGAAAGAGGAGACGGAGCCTGAAATACAGGGAAGCCAGATCAAGACTAAGGAGGCTTTGGACAATGCTCTCCTTTGTTCATTAGAATCAGGTCCTTAGGGAAACAAGCCAGGCGCCCTCCTTTCCCTTGTTTGTGGCAGATCTGCCTCCAGGACTTACCTGGGCCCCCCTTTCCTCGTCCAGCTCCACTGTCATCAGAGCTGACGTGCCCTTCTCACTCACAGTCGACTGGCGGCCTTGCCAGAAGAAGTAGACACATTTCTCTTTGCCAGCCACCCTGACTGAGTGCTCCCCCTTCTGCCGGCTTCCCACTGCAAACACAAAGAACAACAGAGTGTGGGATGAGCAGGGGATAAACCGTAAGAAGAGCCAGTGTGCAGCTCAGGCCTCCAGACTCTGAGGACAAACAGTAGAGGTGCAACCCTGGGGTGCAGGGCTGGGGATAAGTCATTTACAACAGAGGGAACGATGATCTTGGTTGGACACTGGAAGGGAGAGAAACCACCTTTCTTCCAGCTAATGGACCCCAAGCCTCCAAACTGGAGGAAAATGATCTCCAGGCCCTCCTGATACCCCAAGATAAACATCTATCTGGGAGGACAGTAGGCCATCCAGGTGTGTATAACAGAAAGTGTGGACGCCAGAGCAGGCCTGGGGTGCCTGATTACACAAGCGCAATTTCCATGTTTCACCAACCTTTGGCAGACGGTCCGCTGGTGGAGAAAGGATACTGCAAACAACGGTCGGGCCAGCTTTAAGCACAAAGGAAAAAAATCTCACCTGCTAAGACTGTTTAGTTAAAAAAAACACTTTGAAGTCTCCAAGTTATGTCAGAAATGGGAGAGACAAATTGCAGACCTATCGCTTTCACAAAATAACCTGGGATTTAAGTGATGACCGCCACCAGGGCTGCAGCCAGGATGAAGGGCTGGTTAGTCTCACTGCGGGGACCTCGCAGGCACTGGAGAGAGTGCAGCAAAGCACAGAACGCAGACCCCACTGAGGGACAGCCACGGAAAGTGATCTGGGTGAGTGGTCACTTCAGACGGTAGTTCAGACCCCAAACCGTTACCTTTAGGAAGAGATCTGTCTCCAGACTCCCTCATTTGTTTGTTCAGTAAATATTTACTGACCACAGGGCAATGATGATGAGCAAGGTGACTTCAGAGGGTGTCAGTACTGAGAGGAGAAGATGGGGGATGTGACAAGCGGCAGGCTGAGCGCTGCTGGAGTGCCTGGTGGGGAAGGCCTTTTGGAGGAGGTGCATAGGAGAGGCCTGAATGACCGTGACCAAGAAGCAGAGCGTTCTAGGCTGAGTGACGTCAGGAGACTAGGATCTCCACTCATGCCCGGGTGGGATCAACCCAGGGAGGATGCAGGTGCCTGCAATCCCCATATATGTTAAAAGTCATTAAGAATAAACATGTGCACACCAAGGGGGAAGGGGGTGAGGTGGGATGGTTTGGGATTGACGTTTATATTGTAATGTGTATAAAATAGGTAATTAATGAGAACCTACTGTATAGCACAGGGGACTCTACACAGTGCTCTGTGGTGACCTAAATGGGAAGGAAATTTTAAAAAGATGGGATATACATAGATATACACACATATATATACACACACACATATAGGTAATTCACCCTTGCTGCACAGCAGAAACTAATACAACATTGTAAAGCAACTATAAAACTCTAATAAAAAAATTTAAAAACATAAAAATACCAAAAATAATAATCAGACTCTCTGGTTCTATATGATCTCAATTTTTCTCAAACCCAATCTCATTGACAGAATCACAGTTGTCTTAAGGTTTGAAGGTAAGAAGAAAGCTCAATTATTTCAAGTTTCTAAGTGGTCAGGGCCCATATTTATGTGATTTCTTTTGGTCTTTTTATCAAAGTACTCAAACAGCTTTCATAAATGATTATGATAATTCTTAAAGGATTCTGACCAAGCTCAGGCCTTAGCACCTTCTGCTGTGAACCTGAAATTGTCAAATCTGTGTACTTCTAGGTGCACCAAGCAAATAGAAACCACCCCATGAATAGATGTTACACGTCCACAATTAATCTGGAAGCCACTCGTTGAAAGGTTTGTGAATTTACGTAGGACCAGAAGTTATCTTTGTTTAGCAATCCCACACTCTTCAAAGCAGTGAAAATTAGTCACATCAGTTAGACTACTACTAGGGAGAGAGATGCTTAAAAGACAGCACAGCAGTTTACATGTCTTGGAATTTGTTACCAGTCTATTAAATATATGTTCATACTTAAATATTGTGCACCCTAACACTCTAAAATGGGCTTGCCTACATATACCTAAAATAGGACTATATTCCCTTAAAAATATTCCATAAAAGTTTTCACAAATTTTCCTTGTGGTTTTCTTCAGCATACCCCAAATTTAATCCTGTGTACAACTTACTTTCTGATGCATGAATTGATTCTTGGTTTTAGCAAAGGTTAAGTTGTATTAGTTAAGCTCTATATTAAGAGCTTCTGGACTGTCATCTTTGCAGCCCTGACCCGAGGCTGAATGTAACGTGTCGCTGCATGCTGCCATCCACTTTTAATCCTGTGTACAACTTACTTTCTGATGCATGAATTGATTCTTGGTTTTAGCAAAGGTTAAGTTGTATTAGTTAAGCTCTATATTAAGAGCTTCTGGACTGTCATCTTTGCAGCCCTGACCCGAGGCTGAATGTAACGTGTTGCTGCATGCTGCCATGCTACTTCGGAGAGGAAGGTCATTATCAGGAGTTGCGTTTAGAAGTAACAAAAACAGGTGGTGGCTGTTCAGCCATGTGAACTGCTCAGCACATGGTCTTGCAGCCAGCCTCCTACAATAGGAACTTGGCTCCTGCATGGGGCCCTGGTGGGGCCTGACCCAGCATCACTGGGTACCCCAACCTGCCTGTTCGCTGACCGCGTGGGGACCTGAGCCAGATCCTGCTGCACCTGAGGCAGCACACTGACCACCGGGGCCTCTGGTCTCCCTTGTCACAGTTCACGCCCCAGGGAGCCGACTGCCCAGAGCCAGCCGAGAGGGCGACAGTGCTGCGTCACCAGAAGCTGCTTTCTGCTGGGCCTGCCCAGAAGGGCACCTTGAATTCAGTCCCCTTTGCAGGTGCAGCCCCTGTGGGTCTGAGTGATGCGGGGACTGGACCAGCTGTCACCAAGGGGCCAGGGCTTCTGTGATGACCACAGAGCAGCTGCGGATGCTATTAGGCTGTGCTTTTCTGCTCTCAGAGGGATGGCCTGGAATCTGAATGCTGCCTGGCCTCCTTTAATCCTCTGCAGCTGGGCTTCATCAAAACTGTCACTTTGTCCATAAAAGTGCCTGCCGCAGGGTCTGGCTGTGACACGTACCTTGTGTCACTGGGGAGAAACACAAAGTATCTGTGCAGGTCACATGAGCATTTCTTAGGGGCCTCTCAGAAATCTGAGATCTGTTTTTTAAATTCATTTTCATACAGTCTTAGTCATCCATTCACTGACCATTATTTTTTAAGAAAAGGAGACAAGTAAATTTCAGATGGTAGCTTCCCCGTCTGGTTTTGTAAAACAGCAAGCCCTTTCCCTTCCTCTGCTCTTAAGGCTGAAGACGGCAGGTGCTCTTGAAAGGTGCTCCTTATTGGTCCCACATCCACAACATCCAAGGTTCGTAGGTCTTTTCCCACTGAATTCCTGCTGATTGTCTCAGGTGCCAGGCAGCACAGATGAGTATTCAGTGTCCAGCTTGGCAGTTCACCCCAGAGTTTAACCCACGACAGAGACCCTCTAGGAACGGCTATCCTTGGAGTGGACCCGTGGTATCTCATCTTCCAGTTCAATGCAGGAGCTATGCTGAGAAGGTCGGCAATGATGATGTCTGCACCTCTATGTGCTAAACATCCCACATACCCGATCCTGGGCCCCTGCCAGCGGGGTATTATAATCTCCATTTGCCAGGTGAGTAAACCGAGGCTCAGGTTATGCAAATTTCCCCAACTTGCACAGCTGGTGGCCCCTGAGAGGATTCAGACCCAGGCTGTAGGGTCCCTGGGTCTGGGGCCTTTCCTCCAAGCTGGGAGGCCGCCTTGGGGAGAAACGGGGTCTGGAGTGTCCAGTCCTATGTCCTGTGACTGTTCAGTCACACAGTCCCTAAAAAAGTGCCTTATTCCTTAAATATAAGACCTGATACCATAAAACTCCTAGGAGAGAACATGGGCAAAACATCCTATGACAGAAATTACACCAGTGTTTTTTTATGTCAGTCTCCCAAGGCAATAGAAATCAAAGCAAAAATATACAAATGGGACCTAATCAAACTTAGAAGCTTTTGCACAGCAAAGGAAACAAGGAACCAAAGGAAAAGACAACCTATGGGATGGGAGAAAATACTTACAAATGATGTAACTGACAAGGGCTTAATCTCTAAACTGTACAATAGCTCATACAACTCAACAACAGAAAACAACCCAATTGAAAAACGGGCAGAAGATCTAAACAGACATTTTTCCAAAGAAGACATAAAGATGGCAGTTGAAAAGATGCTCAACATCATTAATTATTAGAGAAATGCAAATCAAAACCACAATGAAATATCACCTCTTACATTCAGAATGACCATCATTTAAAAATCTACAAATAAATGCTGGAGGGGGTGTGGAGAAAAGGGAAACCCCTCCTACACTGTTGGTGAGAATGTAAGTTGGTGCAACCACTGTGGATAACAGTATGGAGGGTCCTCAGAAAACTTAAACAAGAATTACCATATGATCCAGCAATTCCATTCCTGGGCATGTATCCAGGAAAAAACTGTTAATATAATTGAAAAAGATACATGCATTCCTATGTTCATAGAAGCACAATTTACAACAGCCAAGACATGAAAGCTACGTAGATGTCCATGGACAAATGAATAGATAAAGAAGATGTGGTGTAAACACACACAATGAAATATTCCTTAGCTGTAAAAGAGAATGAGATAATGCCATTTGAGCAACACAGATGGAGAGATTATCATAGTAAGTAAGAAAAAGACAAATGCTGTACGATACCACTTGTATCTGGACTCTAAAATACAACACAAATAACCGTGTCTACAAAACAGAAACAAGACTCATAAAGAACAGCCTGGCAGTTGCCAAAGCGGGAGGGGACGTTGGGGAGGGGTAGACTGGGAGTTTGAGATTAGCAGAGACAAACCAGTAATACAGGAAGGATCCACAAGGCCCTACTGTGCAGCACAGAACTGTATTTAATATCCTGTGATGAGCCATAATGGAAAAGAATGAAAAAGGATATATGTGTGTGTGTGTATATATATACTTGAATCATTCTGCTGTACAGCAGAAATTAATACAACACTGTCGACCAACTATACTTCAATAATATAAAATTTAAAAGTGTCCTCTTTATAGAGCAGGTGCTTAGTAAATGCCACCCGTTGATTAATAGAATAGTGGATAAATTAGGTAAGAAACCAAATGGTTCTAAGTCAGTATTTGAAAGCCAGCAGTGGCCTCCGCCCTGTGCCCAGCGGGGCAGCCACACCCAGACGGTGAGGAGGGCCAGGAGGAGGTGACTAAACTCCCTTGGCAAGTGAAACTCGGAATCGCCAACTTGTGACATAAACTGTCTCTAAATGCGTAGCAATGAGGGACACTGGATCACTTGACTTGTGACTTCTTCTTGGCAAGAAAAAGGGATGATTTCTCCCCAATCCACCGCTCTCTGCCCTCATTGCCCCTAGTGCAAAGCACACCATGGAGAGTTTTGTTCTTTTGCCAGGTGAAGAGCACAGCACTGTGGGGTCTGTGGGGAGGTGGAACCATGTATTTACCCTGCCAGATCCATAGAGCACTGTTAGGACTCTCAGCCTTAGAGGAAATACTTCTATCAGTCTGAATAAATCTGTGCATGGATTGACTGTGACAACACCATTTGGTTTCAGTTCTGTACCATCGGCGTGTGTTCCTTCCATTTCGGCAGCATCCAGTCATGGGGTAAATACTAGTGTCATGCAAGGGCAAATCATTGCTTTTTAGAAGACCTTTGGGGATGGGGCAGGGGAGGGGGCAAGGGCGGCCGGGAACCCTTACCACGCCAGACGACTAGAGGGAAGCACCAGGGATGCTAGCCGCGCTGGGGTGTTAGGCATCTGTTCCCAAGGTTCTCATGAGCAATGACTAGACTGGCCCCTGCACCGGCAGCTGGGGGCAGACACGCACTCACTCTAGATCTGGCGGCCACGATGCCCATGGTGGGGCTAGGAGGACACAGAAGTGCTCACTGACCTGCAGTGCTCACGATGAACTTCCACTTGACCACGTAGGCATCGCCCTCGTGGAACTGCCCGATGCTCTGCTTGGGGAGCCTGCTGTAGTCGAACTCCAGGATATGCCAGACGTCCACCGAGATGCTGGCGATCTCGAACTGCCTCCGGTCATCCCCTTCCACCAGTCCATAGCCTCGGCCCACGTTGACCCCATCCAGCATGGTGCCGGCCGCCGTCTGGGGCACTGGCACCATCCGCGTCACGTCGTAAGGCTTGACCTCTGCCCGGGCATCGTCCTAGGAGGGAACGCAGACATGCTGGCTCAGCTGCCTCTGTATCCTCAGCTATAGCATCACTGCTTCCCTGGTGATGGGACAGCCTCAGAGGATGGCGTTCAGGCTGTCCAGTGCATTTCAGGAAAGGGTGCATTTAGGGGACATGCCATGACGGTGAATGCGACACCTATAAACCTGGATGTGGAAACACGGCTATTTTCACCTCTTGGAGTCAGAATGTAACTGGAAACCGGTTTGCTGTTCTACTAGCAAACCCCAGGAGGGCTTTTAGCATCCAAGCCCCTTTGGCATAGACTCAAACCGAGCTCTGAGGTCTGGGGCTTGGTCATCCTGAATACCTTGTGCTGCGCGAGTTCGCTGGCGTTCTTCTCGTTAGGTCTCTTCAGTTCCGTCCAATCAAGAAATTTCTCTTTGAACAAGATCGTCTCATTGTGTTCTGTAAGTCTCCCAAATATTGCCCAGTCAGGCCGCCCCTGTCCTTTCCTGCAGGGTGGGGGTGGGGTGGGAGGAGTGGGTGGGAAAAGAACCAAGATTAAATAAGTCATGTTGAAATTAAGAAGTCCAAACCCAGCACACGTGGCTAGTGAGAAAACCAAATACGTAAACAGTATACAGAATGGATGGTTTGTTTTCACTGATGTGACCCGATAAATGACATTTTTTTATTTTAGCCTGAAGCCTTGCATGGTTTTGTTTCCTTGGCACTGATGTGCCTGAATGTGACGTGATCCACCTCGGGACTGGACTTGCCTTGCCTTCCAGCAAATCCTCACCTCAGGGTCCCCGCGGGCAACGGGCTAGTCTGGGAGTTCAGCACAGGCAGGAGCACAGGCGTGGCGCTCTTGCGGGCTTGATTCTGTCCACGGTCATCCAAAGGGCCTCAGCGTATTTCCTTCAAGTCCATGAATAGATGGAGGGATCTTTGTTCACCCTGAGTTCTCTTTTTAAGTCATGTCACAATGGAGATTGCCAGTCTCCAGGAACAAATTCTCCTCTGTTCCCTAAATGAACATACCCTCATAGATCATAGAGCAAATTTGTGCACATTTATGTCTAGGTCACTGGATGGGAAGCCGCTGAGCAGAACACAATGAAAAGAGAAAGGAAGCTGCCCAGCCCAGTCAGGAGGTCCATTCTGTTTTGGGATCTCAGAATCCGGCCCTGAGCTTGGAACACAGCTAACTTAGAAATAGGGAGAGCTGAGAAAAGATGTGCAGAAGAGGGTGAGCCCTAAGGATAAGGTGAGGGTGTTTCTCATCCTTCCTAATCAGCCTTGGCTTGTGAACTGGGTCCCTCAGATGGATGGGCAGTGCTTCCTGGGCCCTGTGGTGGCCCCTGCTTCATCACGTCCTCTTTGGTCCAGACCACAGTTTCCGGCATCACAGCTAAGGCCCAGCAAGGGGCTGCCTGTTTTCAAAGGGACCCGAAAGGATGAGGCACTGTATGCAAACACTTCCACTGCGGACTCTGGTGGGACTTCAGGAACCAAATATCAGCAACTGTGGGAAATTCAGGACTACCTTGAAGACTATGGTCCTTAACAGAAAATAGCTGAGTGACTGTCTTTTATATAAATTCCACTCTGCAGACTTTCTGAGGTGCTTATAGAACGAGCACTTCAGTCTCAGCTCAGAGATTCATCTTGGAGACTGTGAAGCCTGGGAGCACGGCCAGCAGCAGGTCTAGCGTGAGGCATGAAGCTGGTGATCCTCCCCTCTGTCCTGACCCGTGGGTCTGAGCTGCGTGAAGTCATGACTCCTCAGTGGTTTCGGTCTCCTGTCTGTGAAGAAGGGCTGGGTGCTCTACTTTGGCTGCACCTTAAAATCCCTGGGGAGCTTTTAAGACATGCTGACACACAAACCCCACCCACCTAAATCTAAAGCACATCTCTTGGGCTGGGCCCACCAAATGCATTGTTTTTCAGAGGTCCCTCAGTGCTTCTGGTCTCAGAGGTGCTGAGAGCCAGCAGGCAAGATGCCCACTCCTCCATATTTTCAGATCTCAGATGACGTCATGACCGAATTGTCCATCAGACAAATTTTACACTTTGGTATTTTTCTTTTAACTATAGCAAGTTATGGATGGAGGAGCCTGGTGGGCTGCAGTCCATGGGGTCACTAAGAGTTGGACACGACTGAGTGACTTCACTTTCACTTTTCACTTTCATGCATTGGAGAAGGAATTGGAAACCCACTCCAGTGTTCTTGCCTGGAGAAGCCTAGGGACGGGGGAGCCTGGTGGGCTGCCGTCTATGGGGATGCACAGAGTTGGACACAACTGAGGTGACTTAGCGGCAGCAGCAGCCAGTAAAATATTCCTTTTAGTCTTAGCTTTAGTTCTTAAAAAAACTAGTTGTTTCAGTACTAATTTTGTTAAATGTGCTTAAAAAGGATTTGAAAACTTTTCACCTACACTGACATCATTTTGAAATTTTTTCTATAATGACAATGAATAATAGAATCAAGAATTTGATTTTAAAACAGGAAACTAGGTAGGACAGTTGAAATCTGTATATAAGTTCAATGGAAAACATTAAAAAAGTTTCAGCGTGCCATTTGCATCAATTTCTAATGTATTATGTGGCATGTGATAGTTATGAAAAACACTGATCCTTTGGATGTAAGAATTTTTTTTCTCAAGATCATCTTTCTGAGAGTTTTGTGCATCTTTGGCCGATTTGCCAAAATGACTTTAAAAAGTCCAGTAGACTGTAGGAAATAACTGCAATCATTACTTCAATATCACGTCCTCCCTCCCCCCAAAAGGGCAAAAACCTCATCTAAATAAATGGTGGATCCTGGAATTCAAGGGCTATGCTGGGGAGGTGTGAAACCAGACAGAGAGGCATGGTTTCCCCAGCTTCAGATCCATGGCTGGATGGATTCCAGGACTTGGCAAGCTTTTCAGACGAGCAAGCCATTTGTTTAAACAACTGCTATTCATCTGGCACAGCAGCACCTGAATGCTGCAGGTGGCACCGATTTACTTTATGAAATGAAATACTACAGGAACACCATCCAGACGGCCTCTCCATCCGTACTTCTGTATTTGTTAGGGAAAAGCTAAAGTGCCGTTCCTTTTGTGAAGAATCATGGTACTGCATTGTGATCATTTATGAAAAGTAAAACCCAAGAAAGGTAATGGTTAATCGCTGCGGTGGGAGGGGAGGTGGTCGAGGGCCCGGCAGTACCTGGGAATGAGGGGATTGCATTCCCCAGGATCCAGCGGGTTGATGTCACAATTCTCGTAGTCAAAGGTTCCATTCCACAAGTGCTTTGCCAGCTGAAAGGCGATTTTCCGCTGTGCTAATGTGACTTCTTTTCCATGCCACACGTAAACTTCACTCCCAAAATCAAACACCAGTACCTGGGGAAATGGCACAGAAAAATCTGTTAACTCCAAGGACAAGTTCTAGTTGAACCAGGGTCTCTAGTGACAGTGAACCAGACAGGCGATGATTTAAATCCTAATGAGCATTCAGTACAGACAGAGAGAGACCTGGCAGCTAGCGCCATCCTGCCAAGCCAGCCTCCACTCTGTGGGTGTGATTTCTGTCTTGTTGACCTAAGCGCCCAAGTTAACCCCTCCTCTGAAGGCTCAGGCCATGTAGCACTTCTGAGGCATAAGAGCTATTTAAGTATGTCTTCCTCCATCCCCCTTACTCCCTCCCCTCCCTTGTCATTCACTCGTTTAACTTATACAGGCAACCTCACATGGCACTGAGGACCCAGTGGCTCAGAGGTTAAAGCGTCTGCCTCTAATGCGGGAGACCCGGGTTCGATCCCTGGGTCGGGAAGATCCCCTGGAGAAAGAAATGGCAATCCACTCCAGTACTCTTGCCTGGAGAATCCCATGGACGGAGAAGCCTAGTAGGTTACAGTCCACAGGGTCGCAAAGAGTCGGACACGACTGAGCGACTTCACCTTCACCTGCCCTGTACAATTCCGAGACCCTCAAGGGCAGAGACAAACCTGTAGTTACATCTGCAGTTGGGCTTACTAGGGTTTGCTGAATGAATACATGAACACAATGCTATTTCTTATTTCCATGCCTGTTGCTGGTTCTATGCTTTCTTCCTAGAACAATTCCTGTCTTCATTTCCAACCTTCCCTGATAACTCAGTTGGTAAAGAATCTGCCTGCAATGCAGGAGACCCCTGTTCAATTCTTAGATCAGGAAGATACCCCAGAGAAGGGATAGGCTACCCACTCCAGTATTCTTGGGCTTCCCTGGTGGCTCAGCTGGTAAAGAATCCATCTGCAATGCGGGAGACCTGGGTTCGATCCCTGTGTTGGGAATTCTACTTAAGAATAGTAGAATTATTATTACTAAGCAAACTAGACTCAGTTTCACCTTATCATTAAAATTATTCCTGATTACTTCTTTTTCTGTGACAGCGTTTCTCCCTTTAAATGCATGAGACAATCAGTTTAGCTTCAGATGACATTCTAATACTTTTCTACTCAACGAAATTTAAAGTCCTGTTGTGTCTTCCATTTCCTTCTCAACATTCAGAATACTTAATTGTCCTGGATATATATACTCACACACACACAGACGTATGCATGTGTGGTCATTTGCTTCAGTCACGTTTGATTCTTTGTGATTTTATGGACTGCAGCCGCCAGGCTCCTTGGTCCATGGGATTCTCCAGGCAAGAGTACTGGAGTGGGTTGTCATGCCCTCTTCTAGGGGATCTTCCTGACCCAGGGATCGAACCCACATCTCCTGTGGCTCCTGCACGGCAGGTAGATTCTTTTACTGCTGAGCCACTGGGGAAGCCCACAAACACATATATATAAAATATTACATATAAAGTTAAATATTTAATATATATTTAATAAATATTGACTTGTCAGAAAAAACAATAAAAACATTTATTATTTATATTTAATAAATCTTAACTTATGTGAGAAAAATTTATGGGTTTACTTGGCAAACTTAAAAATTATATATACACCTATGATTCCTGAAACTCAAGGACTGAAAAATGTTTAATGTTTATACAAAAATCAAGAGACAAGCCTGAGTCATATTTATGTTTGGCCCCAAACAGAAAAGTCTTCAATGTCCCATGCCTCCTCGGAACATTTGTAACTTTATATTAGCAACCAGGTGGCACAGTGGTAAAGAATCTGCCTGCCAGTGCAGGACATTTAAGAGACATTGGTTCAATCCCTGGGTTGGGAAGATCCTCTGGAGGAGGTAACGGCAACCCGATCCAGTATTCTTGCCTGGGAAATCCCATGGACAGAGGAGCCTGGCGGGCTACAGTCCACAGGGTCACAAAGAGTCAGACACGGCTTAGTGAATGAACAACAATTAGCATCTAAGATGGCAGTAATGATTTACCAATCACAAATTGGTAGAAACATCTTTAAAAAGATGTTTCTGGGGACTTCTCTGGTAGTCCAGTGGTTAAGAACGCTGTTCTTCTACTGCAGGGGCCGTGGGTTCGATCCCTGCTAGGGAACTTAAGATCTCCCATGCTTCAAGGTGCAGCCAAAAAAACCCAAACAAGCTGTCTCTGGTCTGTGATGTGCACTACCCCTGGCTAGCGTCTGTCGGGCACGTCCTGTCTGTTTTCCTGGGCAGCCCAGGGCCAAGGCCGAGCCCTCGCCATACCTCTTTTGACTGCAGGAGGGAGCACTTTGGGATCTTCCCCCAGTAGTCATCATCGGGGACGAGTTTGTCATCCATCAGACGGTAAATGCAGTTGGTTTCTATTATGGCCGTTTCATAGAGCTCATCCTCCTTTGGGTCTCCGGCGGCTTTGGGATAAGAACAGTAAGGGGATGTTATGTTTTCCACTGGAGAGCAGCTGGTTTGGAAGAAGGAAGGAGGAGAGGAGAAGAAGTAGCCAGTCTTCTTCTCTGAGATGCAGTAAACTCTTACATTGGTAACTGGCTTGGCCGCCCAGAAGCTTCCAGAAGTCTTTGGCTGCATGTGTGTGTGTATTAATTCCTTCTTCAACAGTCTGGATATAAGTTGCTCTACAACCAAGTTCCCTCTTGGTCTGAATTAAACTCGCAAGTTCTGAGGCCTAAACAGAGAGAGGAACACAGTTACCTGGGCAGACAAGTCCAAGGCCAGGTGGTGGACGGGCTAAGGCTGAAATCAGAAGAGAGAAACGGTGTGTGTCTGAAGGAAAACCTCGTGACCACAGGGGCCAGGGGCACTGGTTGGGGGTTGTCTACAAAGTCAAGAAAATGTAACTAAAGGACTAGGGAGAATCCATTCTTTAAAGCAACAGTTCTTAGTTTTAAATTCAATAGATCATCCATGATGCTTTTAAAAACACCCATTCTACTAATCAGCCATAAAAAAATGAAATTTGCAGCAACATGGATACAACTACAGATGATCATACTAAGTGAAGTCAGAAAGAGAAGGACAAATACCATATGATGTCATATGTGGAGTCTAAAATATGACAGAAATGAACCTATGAAACAGAAAGACTCACAGACATAGAGAGCAGTCTTGTGGTTGCCAAGGGGGAGGAGATGTGGGAGAGGGATGGACTAGGAGTTTAGGATTAGAGACGCCAACTAGCATATACAGGATGGATAAACACTGAGGTTCTATTGCAGAGCACAGGGAACTATACTCAATATCCTGGGAAGCAAAACAGTATGAAAAAGAATGTATGTATAACTGAACCACTTTGCTCTACAGCAGAAATTAACCCTGTAAATCAGAAACTGACATTGTAAATCAACTATAAGTCAATTAAAAATCAGTAAGTCAATAAAAAAAAATTCCCATTTCCTGGTCTTTTCCCATTAAAATCTCACTCAGTACATCAGAGAAGGAACTTCATTAGCACCGGGATAAACAACTTGGAAATGATGTAGAGGAAGTTTCTTCCTCTACAAACGATGAACCAGGACTTAAAACCTGGGGGCGTAGGTCAGACTCCTTTGAAAACATGAGAGGCTCGTTGCAGAGACCTTCCGGAAAAGAAAGAAGACTATCCCCTCTCACTTGAATGAGACACTGAGGCTTTGAGAAGCTTTCTAGGGGTCTGGCCACTGGAAGAATGTCTTGTCTGTGTCTAAAGGGGATGTAGAACCAAGCTACTCTCATTCCTTAGACACTGACCTTCGCCTTCTCGATCACGTTGGCGAACTCTCCGACCCACAGGAAGCAGTGATGGGGCGAGAGCAGGAGGAAGCAGTCCCCGCTGTTGAGGGAGGAGGCGCGAGGCTCCACCAGCCGCGTCTGCACGTGTCTTCTTCCTGAACACGGGGCAGAGGTCACCGTCTCCCCGAGAGGAGCCCTGTCCCCGGTCCCAGCAGGACCCGCCGGGACGCACCCCACACCCAGAGCAGCCCTGCTCCTGACTAGTCCCCTCTGCTCACCCGAGCTCCCGTGACCCGGGGGACCGAGGTCACAGCCTCGAGGATGACTTTCCCTGGTGGCATGTCCCAAGAGTCCCCACCAGGAGCACGAGCTGTGTCCTGTTACTGCGTGGGGCTCCATTAAGGCTCCCTCCCCAGGGATGCTGGCAAACACCCTGTCTCCCCTCCCAGTCTCTCTCCACTCAGCCCTCCTACACTTAACAGCCTCTGCGGGCCAGGCAATCAGAGCGCCCTTCAGAGAACCTCTTGGTCCTTGGAAACCCTGAGTCTACAGAGGAACCAGCTTAGAGGGAAGCCCTGCCTTGTGCAGCTTCCAACACCTTCTCCTAAATGGTTTCCATCTTCCCACAGTCACACCAACAGTGCCTCCCGGCGCTACAACATGGGACCGGAGGCGGCGGTCTGCACTTGTCGCTGGTCTTTTAAATATGCTACAAAGGACAGTGGTCGTGCAGACACAAACTGGAAACCGCCAGTGAAGCAGAGGATACGCCCTCCTTGTCTTGAGCCTGAATCTACAGCAGTGCCTCTGGGGGGCAGCTAATCACTGCAGGGCAGCCCAGAGCCCTCTGGCTGCGGGGGAAGGCTCCTCGGTAAAGAGGCAGGGAGGGAGGGTGCTGGCCACCCCTCTGCGCTCCCTCGCTCCCTTCTCCGAGAACACCCATCTCTCCCTCTGGCTCCCTGGCTCCTGCTGACCCCAGTGAGGACGACAGAGTGGGGCGAACACTCTGATGGCCGCGGGGGCATCTGGTGACCACAGGCAGTGTGTGGCCAGGGTCACGGGCAGGGGCGCAGCAGCAGGAGCTGGGATTCTGGGATCAGATGGACCAGAGTCGCAGTCAGCTCTGCTGCTCAGCAGCTGTGGTGGCCCGTCACCAAGCTCAGGGGCCGAATGCTTCCCACCTCGTGGGAGTTTGCAAAGCTGGGGTTAGATGCGGTAGTGCCCAGCGGGCTCTCCGGAGCATGTGTTCCCTCCTCCTGTCAGGCAAGTGGGGGGAACTCAGGCCTCCAGACAAAACCCGGGGTCACGTGTCGTCCTCTCGTCTCAGTACCTTTAACCTGCAGCAGCATCAGCTTCTTGTAGGGCACTGCGCTGTTGTTGGAATTCTCTTCCGTCAGGTTGACGCTCCGCAGGCTGACGTTGCTAAAGTTTTCTTTGCTGGCTAACCCCGCCAGGGTGACTTCTGAGAAGCTGGAGTTGGCGGACACTGGGAGGATTGAAGGATGAAAGAGAGCACAGGGCAGTGAGACATTGGGGAGAAAAGACAAGGTTCATACTCAGTGATCAGGCATAACAATCACTGCTCTTTTCTTTTCAAGCTAGTCCTGAGGGGAAAACATACTCTTGTCTGATGAGCTCTGTGAAGCTCTGTTAGGAATTAAACTCAGGATTGAAAATATAAATGCTTATTGATAGGTGTCACCCCATCCATGCAGAGAGATAAATAAGTGTGGACCAACAACCTCAGTATAAAATTAGGAGCTGGACTTATTTACTGCAATTCCACTAAAGCCGTTATAATTCCTAACAGGGTTCAGATGTTGAAAATGCTTTCCTGAGGGGGACTGTTGGATAATGCCCATCCAGTCTTTATATGCAGAAAAGCAGGCACTCTGTAACGCTTGGTTTAGTTCTCATCTTTTCCCGGAGGCAGAGTGAACAACTAGATGATCTCTTGGGATCCTTTGCTCTCAGATTTAAGATTGTAATGACGCTAGGTTCTCAGTGTAAGTCAACAAATATACATGTGCCCCCAAAAAGTGGAGGCAGAATTAAAGTACACAGAATCTGTGCCAATAGATCTTTATTTCTCCATTTCTTTGTTTTTAAAAATATGTGCATGCTAGAGAGAAACTCAGAAAATTACTTCGCTGGGATGAAGTTCTAACACTGAAGAAATATACCACCACTTCACAATTCATATGGCTTAGCGAGTTTGAAATATACTTATTTAGTAAAACAATCATAATGAAAAGACTCAACCACGTCATCTAAATATTCTATTTCTAAAAATAAAAAACAACTTTGGTAAGTAGGTTTATGAGTGCTATAGGAAAATAAAAATGATAGCAAGAATATTCAGACCCGCAAGATTATGCATGCCACTAGCTCCAGCAGGACAACCGCTGTTTCAGAACTGGACCCCCATGTGGCTGGGCAGAGGAAAGCTGATGGCTGAGCCTGAAATGGGAACAAAGCCTGGGGACTGCTCCTCACTCATCATCGCCCTACCCCTGCTGCCCCCTCCCACCACTCCTCTCGACCCACATCCCATCTTCAAGGAGCCCGAGGTCCTCTCCAAAGCAATGTGAAAAGCACTGGTTTGTACTTTAAGTAACAGCGTAAAATCTAGGATTAGGCAAAGCAGGGATATGGGACACTTGCCCATGAGAGATCAAATTTCCTCTAGAATCAAATGGAGTGGAGAACTGCCAAGTTTGGAAATGGACTAAATTACAAAGCCCAACTTCCCTTTCCTCCAGCCTCTGGAAAGAAAACTCAAAAAGACTTAAATGAACAGAGGGCTTCCCTGGTGCCTCAGACAGTAAAGAATCTGCCTGTGATGCAGGAGACCTGGGTTCAATCCCTGGGTCGAGAAGATCCTCTGGAGAAGGGAATGGCTCCCCACTCCAGTATGCTTGCCTGGAGAATCCCCATGGACAGAGGAGCCTGGTGGGCTCCAGCTGATGGGGTCGCAGAGAGTCATGACTGAGTGACTAACACTTTTACTTTATGTGAACAGATGGGCCACACTTAAGAGTTTCTGTGAGAAGCCTTCACCTTCCAAGCATATTTTCTGCAGGTGTGCATGCGTGTGTGCAAACGCGCTCATTTG
Organism: Cephalophus harveyi; assembly: GCA_006410635.1. NCBI lineage: Eukaryota > Metazoa > Chordata > Mammalia > Artiodactyla > Bovidae > Cephalophus > Cephalophus harveyi. The sequence continues at coordinate 358,476 of SJYT01034847.1, read as the reverse complement.
TCTCTCACGAGTGTCTCTGAGCACCGTGGCTGGCCTTTGCAGGGCAGGAAAATGAGAGATGAAGTCACCTGCCCCCCCAGTTCCCAAGCACACAGCTGGGGGTGGGCCCCAAACTCACACTTTTCGACTTTCATCCGCTTTGACTCCACGAAGGCCACGTTTAGTCTCTGCTCAGTGTACTCCTGCAGGAGATCTTCCCTCGCGGCCAGCATCTTCAGGGGGTTTTTGGAAGCCTGGACCCGGCGCTTGGGCCGCACGGCACGCTTGTGCTCAGCCACCGAGGATGTCAACCTACAAGGCAGAACAGAGCTGCTGTGGCCCAGGGCTACAGTCTCACCCACGCTCAGGGGTTTGCAGGTCTCTGACCTGGAGCATCCAGCTCCACAGTTTTATTTCTCGACTGCATTATAAATCTTACAGCTCCTCCTCCTCCTCCCGCCACTCCACCAACAGTCATAGGATCTTGGAAGGTTGAAGCCCATTTGGGCCCAGATCCCAGCCAATCCTAGGAGCCCCGCTCTCATGACGCCCCTGGGACTTCACCTGGAGGAGCGGCTGGCGCCTCTTGGGCAGCCCACCCCACTCCTGGTCAGGGCTGATGGGTGGAAGTCCTTCCCTGTTATCATCAACCCCCCCTCTTCCGCAGCATCCTGATCACTTCCTGTTGGAAAAGAACCGCCTTTCCTTCTCTGGGCTCTCTAGCAAGCCCTCTGAGACTAGTCAGGCATTGCTTCTCGATTTAACCCTTCTTCCTGCAGACTCAACGTTCTCTCCATGTCAGTTTTTCAGTTCCCAATTTTCCCATTACTATTCTCCCAACCCACTGTCCCCCTTTGGAAAATAAGCACTATTTTGAAGAATATATATATTTCTATATATATATTTCTATATATATATTTCTCTTTTTATTTCAAAAGAGGCCCCCAAATTAACTATGACACCCCCCCCCCACACACACACACAACTCTCTGGGGCCGAACACCATACGTGAAGATGGGGGTACACTCTGTCACAGAGTTTCCCAGCAGACTCTAGCTGCTTTTAACATCCAAGTGCATGGATCTCTGTCCCCGGAGGTCCTCTTTCATACCTAACATTATCATCTGTGTATGTGTGTAAACATGACATATCAATGTTCAAATTGTATGTAACAATTTAAACAATGACATCTGGATGAGGAGGAAATTGAGAAATGGTCCAATAACCATGTATGCAAATAATACCCAATATTAAAGGTGGGGAGTGGCAAATCGTTCATTTTCTTAAGATAGCAAATTTAAAAAAAAAAAAAAACTGAACACACTGAAAAATGCAGAATGGGTATCAGGAACAGCTTAAGGAAACATTTATGATGACCTTGCAGACTTCTGGAAGAGACAGGCTCTCTGACACATTGGTGGGAAGCAGATAAATGTGGATGGCTGTGGGGTAAGCCCACCCAGCAGGCTCTCCCTGCTTCTGGTAGGTGGTCCAGGATTTGCCTTTGTGGGGACTGCCTCCCTCCATGCCTCGCCCTCTATCCCAGATCCAGAGCTGGAGGGGTCCACAGACCACCACTAGCCTATCAGCATCTTCTATCCCCTTGGCCGCAATGATGGCTGCAGGGCTGCGGGCAGACCTGAGCTCCTCCTAGGACTGCTGGGCAGGGCGGCTGCCTGAACGGGAGTGGCCACACAGCTGGGCTATAAATCTGGAGTGAGGGGTGACCATCTAACATGGAGACAGCCTGAGAGGGAAGCTGGCACAAGAGAGACCTTATTCTGAGCCCCCGAATCTGAGGTCACACCTGTACTTTTCAAGGAGTGAATCTGTAAATCCCTCCACACTTCTCTTCTGCTAAAGCTGGTTGGACTTGCCTTTCTTTGCAGCATTTTAGATCAAAGGAATTCTAACACCATGAACACTTTTCTTTAGTGGTGTAGCCAAATTTCTGTGTGAAGAGGGACCTGGGACAGCACTGATAAAACCCTCGGATCTATTGATCTTATCAATGATGGCAAATTTCATTGATTTTAGTTTTCGAAGTTGAGTAAGAATTCGACACGTCAAATGAAAGAGAGGTATAAAAATGCTGGTTAACCAGCGTTCATGAAGTCTGAAAGCAATAGTCGAGTGATGTGAAAAACCCATCACATTATTTTTATGGACCAGGCACGTGGTGTGGATGCAAGGCTTTCTGGCAGAGAGGACATCTGTCCTGGGCACGCAAGTTCCACCTACTCCAGTGTCTAGTTCTAGAGAACAGTGATTTTGAGACAAGCTGGACCTGGGACTTGAGAACTTTTGCTGCAGTGATGACAGCTGGATAAATATCTCCTCTAGCAACAAAATATGAAGACACTCTAAGGGACTAAAAATAACTTCGTGCATGTGCAATTGGGGCAAATTATGGACAACAAGATACAAAAAGACTGAAAAAACCCAACTGCCATTTCTGAAGAGCTGGGAGCAAAGCCAGGGCACTGCACATGCCTCCTGCACTCAACACCACCAAAGGGGCCACCTAAGCCACCCACCTAAGCCACCCACCGTCCTGGTCTGAACCCTGGACACACCCCTTCCCTAACCCCGTGTGAGGACCATGCTCACCCCACCTCGGGGAGCCGGCAAGGGCACCTGTCACTTGTTCTTCCTTCCTCCTGCTGCAGCAGGGGCCCCAGTAAGGCCTTGCCTGCATTTCCTGTCTGGCCTAAGATTAATTTCTGTTGATTGGGGAAGGCCAAAGACCCTGGTCGGTGTCAGTCTGGCTATTCTATCGCAGAAGGTGATAACAGTGAGAGAATAAAGTGCTATGCAGACGCCGGTGAAGGGATCCATTCTCCAGGGGAGAATGATGGAAACTGAAATAACTTACTTGGGGGCATAGGGATCAAAAATGACATCGAAATCCTCGTCCAGCTCCACAGGGCTTCTCGGTAGAGAGGAGTCCACGCTGCGGTAAAACTTGGCAAAGGTTTCGTCATCGTCCGGCTTCATCACCTCTTTCACCGATTTCCCAGTGACAGTGAGGACTGTTTCTTGCATCCCACCAACTATCAACAAACAAGCAAATCAATGACCTGAGATGTGTGTAAAAACATGACTTCAACTCTGCTTCACTATCTTAAAAATTATTTTCTTCCTGCCAAGGTCCAGGAGTGGCACAGACATGACTGCTCCCAGATTCTGCAGACGCTTCTCGGGCACCAGCTGTCTTCTCAGGAAAGGACTGAACAAAGCCCGTCCTGGGAGTGGGAGGAGGCAGAGGCTGAAGTTGCTGACAATTTCTGAACCTGTTCTTTTTGCTCTTGGAGACAGAACTAGCCTTTGTTCTAGATCAAGGTTTAGTAAAATCTTTTTTTGCAAAGGGCCATGTAGTAAATATTATAGGCTTTGCATGGGAGGCTATTTAACTTGAGTTGCAACTTTCACGAAGCTGCAGCTATAACACAAAATTAACTATTACCAATAAGCTAACAGATAGGCATTACTGTGTTCCAATAAAACTTTATTTACAAATACAGGTGGGGAGCTGGATTAGTCTGCTGGGCTAGATACCTGTTACATACAGGTAATAAACTGTGAATTGTTTGTATTCTTTGCCTTGCCAGCTTGGTTATTATATGATACTTTTATATTTCCAGTTTAAAGTGGTTGTTTGTATTATTTTCAACCTATAGGGGTCATTGTCAATAGTAGGTGCCTAGTAATAGATAAGTTTTAAGTACTGGATGTTTTTCTTAAGAGATGAGGCTACTTCTGCATGTTATTCTTTAATTTTATATACTTCATAGACTTTTGTATTGAAATCTTTATTCACTAGAATTTTCTTCTAGAAACTATTTGTGACAATCAGATATAATAGCAGCTGCTACCTTATTGGAAAATGACATATACAATCAGATCATGTTGATTTCATGTCATAATCTACTTTCAGGGTTAAAAGCAAAATTACTGAGTCTACAATCCTGACTGAATAACATCCCAAGAGTTTAGATCCAGGCACGAATGTGCTATTGGGAGCCACCTACTGAGTACATTAGCAAGTGAATCAGAGCTTAGTAATCTAATCAGTGTTGACCAATAAATTAACTTTTAAAATATAACATAAGATAATGCTTACACTACGCATTGGTTAAGTTATAATAGAAGGCAATTTAGCTGAGGAGAAAAAAGCAATCCATGTTGGGATTTGGAGATTCTGCAAGTGGGGTAGGTATTTTTAGGTTTCCTGAGCTACCCACTGAAACTTGAGCCACACCAGCCACACACACGTGAACCACAGCTTCCCTCTGGCTCCCAGTATGTACCTTTGTTATTCAGCCTTCTTAGGAAGGTTTCCAGCCTGTCCAGCTTGAGGTCCGACTCTAACTGCATGTCTGGTCTGGCTTCGATATCTGGGCAAGTAGGAAACACAGTGAGAGAAGCACCAAGGGCTCTTCTGACCGCAAACCCCTTGCACGTCAGGACCTCGCGACTCACCTTCCAGGGGTTTGGAAACTGGTGTAGTGCCCCTTGTTTTGCTGCAAATAGGGGATGCTACCGGGGTGATGGCAGTGGGGGATGCCAGACCTGCAGGGAAAACAAAGGAGCAACTGAGCATCTCAGGATCACTTCTGGAAATTCCCAGGACCCTGAGGGAGCACCATGAGCCCCAACAGAGACCTAACAGTTTATAGAATTTGCAAACAGACATGGGACACACACACTTACAGGAAAACTGCCCACACAGACAAGGTTTTATTGTTTCTAAGGCCTGCAGCAGCTGTCAGTCTGCCATTCCACACTGAACAATGAAGACACATCTCTAACATGCAGATAGGATAAGAGAGTGTAGATGGTGATCGGAATGTCCTTGAACAAAGGGAATATTGACTTCTGAAGGCCTTTTGGGCACTGGAGGCAGCTGAAGAGAAAGCGTACAGTTGTCCCTCAGTATCTACAAGGGACTGGTCCCAAGACCTCCTGTGGGTACCAACATCCACGTGGATGCTCAAGTCCTTTATATTAAATGGCATATTTGCATATAATCTACACACATCCTACCATATCCTCTAAATCATCTCTACATGACTCCTAATACCGAAGATGATGCAAATGCTTTGTAAAGAGTTGGTGTAGCAAATTCAAGTTTTGCTTTTCTGGAATTTTATAGAATTAAAATTTTTTTTTGATTGCAGTTGGTTGGATTTGTAGCTGCAGAACTCAAGAAGGCGGAGGGCTGGTTGTTTCTGTAACATCTCTCCAGGGGAAACAGAGATCTGGACTGTCACGCTGGCTGGCAAGTTCCCCAGCCCTGGAGTTGTCCTCCTGGCTGAGGGGATGTGGGGACAGTCCTATTGTCGATATGGACTTTGGGGGCATCATCAGAGTGTGATCCACTGGGCAATTACCCAGAGAGTGCTAGGCTTTGTAAGAAAGACACAAGAGTAACAGTTTACATATGTGCAGATGTTGGAAAGTCATGCTGGTCTTGGGTGTGGCTGGGAGCTAGGGACATGCTTTCACCTGCACCTTTCGAGGAGTTGGATGGGGACTCTAAGCAGAAAAATGATAAGAGACACATAGAAAGGGAAGGCAAACATTCCAGCATGAAGACGGCATCTGATTAGAGCAGAAAACTGAATAAAGACATAGATGAGTATTTTTTCCTGAACTTAGAAGGGATTTGCAAGGAGGGCAGGACGGGTAATTGGTACACATACAAAGAACAAAATGAGATGTTAACATTCTCTGTATCCATTTTTATTAAAAGTGAAACCGTTAGGTGACATTGCTATGTCTCTCGCATCCAAGAGACCACATCTGAGAACCACATCCCGAGAATGTGTAAGTCACGATCACTTACAGGGAAAAAACCAAGTGAATGGATCTGGTCCTCCCTTCTGTGAGTTGGAGGAGGAGATGTTTGTTACACCATAAAACTTGGAAGGAAAAATACTGAAATGCAGTTTACAACTGAAATTTTAGGTGACATTCCAGAAGCTTCTCTGGTAGCTCAGATGGTTAAAGAGTCTGCCTGCAATGCGGGAGAACCACTGGGTTGGGAAGATCCCCTGGAGAAGGGAATGGCTACCCATTCTAGTATTCTTGCCTGGGGAATCCCATGGACAGAGGAGCCTAGTGGGCTGCAGTCCATGGGGCTGCAAAGAGTCAGACACGACTGAGCGACTAACACTTTCCAGAAGTACTTCTCAACATGTACATATACGTCCTTACTGATGTCAATAACATAAAAAAAAAATCTTTAATTACAAGATCTGCAAAGAGTTTATATCTGAGTGAAAGTCAATTTTCTTGAAAGATATTAAAAATAAGTAAAATTTGGTATCAAAGGCTGGGACAGTAGCTCATTACCTGCTAAAAGGAAGTGTAAGAGACATGGGGACATAACATTAGCACAGTGATTATTCACTCTGAAGCCAATGAACAGGCTTGACACCAGCCCTTTATTCAGTTAGGGTGCCCCCTGCTGCCCATTCAGGCAGCTGCACCCGAGAGCTCTTAAAGGTGCACCCGCTATTTCCAGCTAGAGACAGGGTTTGTCTGTGATGGGGGCAGGCAAATAGATTTAAATTTCACACTGTTAAATCATTCCCCATAGCTCTTTTCAATGAATTCTATGGACAATAACCAGTCACCTGTTCTCTTCGAGAACATTTTACATCTTTTAAAAATCGTATTTATTTAATTTCTTGGCTGTACTGCATAGCATGTAGGATCTTGGTTCCCTGACCAGAAGTCAAGCCCGTGCCCCTCCCCTCCGCACTGGAAGCACAGAGTCCTAAGCACTGAACTGCCAGGGAAGTCCCTCAGCTCTCTCTTCTTCAAAGGTGTACTCTGAATTTCCTTCCAGGAGAAATCTACAATACCACAGAAACCTATGGAGCACTCACTGATCTGTGGACTCTACAAATATAAAAAGGGGACAGCCCTAATGAGGTGAGGGGAGGAAACAGCTCCTGGGGTGAGAGAATGAAAATCAGGCTGTGGAGGCCTCTTGGCCACTCACTGCCACACTGTCATCTGATGAGACAGGAAGTCTTGGTGGCTGCAGTGTGGGGACAGTTTCATTCTTTGGCAAGTGTAGTAAACTGGATGTTCCACCACTGCAAATCCAGAAGAGCCAACGGCTCAGTGAAACACACAACTGTGCAGGTGACAACAAACACCAGCAAAGCGGGCTACCGATGTTTCATTAGATTGAAAGCACAGCAAAGCCATTTCCCGAGCAGAGTCATAAAGCACCTGTTAAATAAATATCCCTGATTTATTCAGGAACACGTGAAAGGAAACTCATCCTCTAAGGGAAGAGGAGGGTCCCTGATTCTTTCTCCATAACTGCCTAGGAGCAAGGCTACTTCCTCTGATGTCTCCATGGACAGGGACAGTGGTATCCGGGAGTAAGGACCAGGCTTCAGATACATTATGATTTTTAAGATGAAAGACAAAAAAATGAAACCCAAGTAAAAGGTCATCAAGATAAAAAGCCAGGCTAGAAGCTGGAAGATCTGAGCTGTGGTTCAAGTTCTCATTGTGGGCCTGAAGAATCTGCTTTTGTTAACATAGGGATGGGGGTCATGCAAAGGAGATAGTTCTGTGACTTGGTGACAAAAATCCTCAAATGCCACCTCATTCTGAGAGTAAATTACCTTCTGTTATCTTTTGATAATTCCAAGATTGTTGTTGTTTAGTCGCTAAGTCATGTCTGACTCTTTTGTGACTCCATGGACTGTAGCCCCTCAGGCGCCTCTGTCCATGGGATTTCCCAGGCAAGAATACTGGAGTGGGTTGCCATTTCCTTCTCCAGGGGATCTTCCTAACCCAGGGACTGAACCTGTGTCTCCTGCATTGGCAGGTGGATTCTTTACCACTGAGCCATCAGGGCTTCCCTAAATTCCAATATTAGTTAAGAATAAATTTGTTAGAAAGGATTCTTCCACCAATATTTGGGTTAATCTCAGTTCAAGAGTTTCCTCTTCTTCCCTTCCTTCCTTCTGCAGATACTTATCCTGAGCCTATAATGATGTAGGCTCCATCTATGACTGAGGATCCCAAAAGGTACTGAGAAAAGCGAACTGCAAACCTATGAAGCAGATGACAATATAAGTTAATTCTATTGATGGAGAAAACCTTCATCACTAAATTGAGAAATTTACTCAAACAATAGCTTGGAAAATGAAGGTATGTGCAAGCACGTGACAAAGGGACTCCAGATTTTAACCATTTCCTACAGGCTGTGGAGCTGCAGAGCTTTCTGATGACTTGATGAACCATGCGGTTCGTCAGTTTCACAAATCTTTGGATTCCCACTGAAAATCAGTTTCAAGAGCTGAGCTGCAGAGAAATGACCTGTCTTCGGGGAAATCTCACTTTCCTGGAAATGGATACATCTTTTAGACATCCAATAAAACATCTCTGGAAACAGGGCTTTGTAGCCAGGGAACTCTGGGTTGATGGAAAGAGACCTGGGAGTTACCCTAAAAGGAAGACGACGAACTTCTGCCCTGAGAAAGGCTTATTTGAGTGAACTAATTGCCAGGTGGCAAGAAAATGGAAATAATTTCCAAGCAATTACAGAAAAAGACTAAAAGTTTGACAGCAGATCTGCAAAACTGCTTTGATACCTGGGCATTTCCAAATGACTGTTCTGAAATGTGACTAACTGAATCATGCGTCATGTTGAATACGATGCTGTCATAGGAAGATTTTCAGTTGGAGTAGCTCACAAAATGTGTACACAACTTCAGTTAAGAGTGAAAACCAGAAAAGACCAAGGCTTGGTTTTTTAAAGTGAGCTATCCTACGCCACCCTCCCCTCTGTGGGTGATGGAGCTCACACACAGGGCCACACTCGCTTGCACACTTGCACACACACACACACACACACTCTGACCTCGCTTCACCATCCTGCCGGCCACGGTAAACTGGGTAGAGTCGTTGGCTGCTCCTTTGCCCCTGGTCTTCCAGGCGTCCTCTCTCACGGTGATGAGATGCTTTCTCTCTTCAATAGTCATCTGGCTCTCTCGACTTTCTGTGACCCTCTGTTTGCAGCATGTACCAGGGAGAAAACAGGAGAGGAAGGCACAGAGGCATGGACGTTAGCATGGAGCATTTCATGAGCTGGAAAGCAAAGAGGAGTCCTGCGCTGGCCCCTAATGTCCACAGCTGTTCTACCTGAAATAGGTCTGGCTTCCTATTTCCAGCTTGGGTTACAGATCACCACCAACAACGCTGGAACTTCAGGTTAGAACTTGGTTTTTCACTTGTTTGTTTGGAATACCAGAATATCAAAATGATGCTTTGTAAAAAGAAACAGGAAGAGAGAGACTGTCTTCCTGCCATGAATCTTACAGAGTTTTCAAGTTGCTCTGTTTCACTTATCTAAACTCAGTTGACTAGGAATCTTTGCTCATCATGCTCAAAGAACACAGTTCGTTGAAAAAATCTTACCTACTAAAGATTTTTATCTACATGGTCAACCATAAAGAAGAAAAAGCTGATTAGGAGGAAGGTGAGTTATTAGAAGGTTTTCTGGAACTCAAGTGCTTTTTCCTACAGCAACTATTTTATATGGGCAGTTAGGCAACCAAAGTAAGCCCACAAAGATGGCTTTTAAGTCACAGAATATCTGACATTGAGGCTGAACGGTGCTATAGACATAACCTACATGTATAGTAACATTTCTCTGTAGAGAAGGCTTACAAATGTTTCTCACTGGGGTTTGGGAGACAGTTGCTTCTTTAGTGTCTAAGCCCTTGGTGACATTATTTAGTCTTATTTGGTCTAAAAGGCAGAAGCTGGAGGATTCTCGAGGAGACTGAGGAGGACAGGGATGGGCAGGAAGGAGGCGGAGGCGTGGCCTGAGGAGATGAGCGGCTGTTCGCAGGCTGACAACTGGGGAAGGTCCTCCAGTGTTGGCCCGAGAGTTTCTTTTCCCTCCTCCTTTGCCCATGGGAAGCTGTCATGGGAGCCAATGTTAAGGAAGGAAAAGCATCCAAAGAGCAGAAAGCGCGTCTGCCTCCAGGTCCTTCCTAGGAAAGGGGTCCTAAGGATGCTGATGACCCCGGCTTGTGCCTGCGCTTTAACCGCGGGATCTTCTGAGATCCCAGGAGGCCCTTCTGCTGGAGCATCTGCTTTCAAAGCACAGGCGAGCTCTCCTTAACTACTCTGTGGTCTCCCCCAGCCCCTCTTCCCGTGTAAGGAGTTCTTTCTTAGATAAGAAGTCAACACAGATCAAAATGATCCTCAGGTTTTCCACAGACACAGTGGGAGGACCAAGGAGCCCTGAGGGGGAATTCATCTCTGGGGACACGGCGATACTTTTATTCTGCTGTCCATCCCACTATGGTAAATTAGCTTCCTTCTTATCCTTTCCAATAGGAAACAACCTCCAGCTTCACTCAGGAAGATGACAGAGGTCAACATCCTTACTCTTTTTAAGGCTCTGGGAGGACGGAGAGATGCAGGGTAATGAGGCGGGGGCAGGGGCGCGGGGAGGCTCGCCTTCCTTTCCAGCCACATAAAACCAAGTCTGCACTGGTAAGATTCAGCTTAAGCCATGGACACGAATTTCTCCATCACTGAACCTACACATCTTCCTTTTACAGAACTCTCCTACAGAGCAGTCACAGTCAGGACTGATTTTCAGATCACTGGCAATTAAACTAGGCTAAAAACCATCTCCTAAAGAGACATGGTGACTAAATATAATATATGATCCTGGTTGGATCTTTGATGGAATGGAGTGGTGGCTAAAACGGATATTACTGGGGGGAAATGAACACAGTTGGGATATAGTATATGGATTAGATAAACAATGTATCAATATAAAATCTCCCCCTCTTGAGGTTATGGGAGTGTGCTACAGTCTAAGGCTCTGGGTCTCCCTGCTCCCCACCAGTTCACATAGTGAAACCTACTCCCTAACGTGATACTTTAGGAGGTGGGGTTTGGGAAGTGATTAGGTCATGAGGCTAGAGCCCTCAAGAATGCCATTAGTGCCCTGATAAAAGAGGCCCCAGAGAGCTCCCTCACCCCTTCAGCTGCATGAGGGCACAGTGAGCAAACAGGGGTCTAAGAACCGGGAGGTGGACCCTCACCAGACACTGACTCTGCCAGCACCCTGATCTTGGACTTCTTATCCTCTAGAACTGAGAGAAATAAATTTCTCTTGTTTATAAGTTACCCAGTTTATGGTATTCTGTTACAACAGCCCAATCAATCAATCATTCAATCCAGGAGAAAAGGGTGAAGGGGGACGTTGGCAGCGGGGATGGGGGATGAGAGGGGGTGGGGAGGGAACAAATGTCAACAACTGGTGGGTCTGTTCAAGGATATATGAGTATCTGGCTATTATGACAATATTTCTATAAGTTTTAAATTTTATCAAAATAAAAAATTATCCAACAAATTAAAAACCCTTTCCCTTAACTTTCCTACTCATGATTGGTAAGATGACCCTGGTTCCAAGTAATTCTCTGAATCACATGCCCTCATAAACTATGAGATGGACTTACTAGGAAAACCTCAACAAAATTTGAAAAAGAGGATAAGTTTTCTCAAAACATGAAGTTTCAGCAGTGAATTTTAATCAAATCAATATGACACTTGCCTTAAAATATTTTTTAAAATATATAAAATGCCAAGAAAGTTTTCTTTTCCAAACACCTAGACTTTACGATTTATATGGTGAACTCAGTAGAATCTCCCAAGACCTGTGTGTGGTGGGAGGGGTGCTTAATGACTCAGAAAAACAGTGTCCCCAAATCAGCAATTCCATTTTGGATTCTCCTGCAGCTCCTGGGAGAAGGTGATGGATGTGGGCCCTGGGATACACAGATATTCCAGGACTTAAAGTGTCCAGAAGTTTGCTAAAACTATGTTAGGGAGCACACCTTTCATGTGCCTCTAGATGATATTACTAAACATAAAAGTTTTTGCCTTAACTTTGCCACTTACTTGGGTTGCTCAAAATCCTCCTAATTCCCCTTATCTGACCTTAAATGGCTCTATAATGTAACAACAAGTATATACACATACACACATATATGTATGTATATATGATATATATACCTTATATATCATATATATATCATATATATCATATATGTGTGTATATATATCATATATATAATGAGGTATATGCACATGGTTTATTCACTGTAGAAATGAATAAAATGTATCACAAGTTGCTATTAAATTTTAGAACTCAAAATATGTAAACAGGTAACATGGACCTCTTTGTCCATGTACTTTTTTCTTTTATCTGCAGCCATAAAATTAAAAGACACTTACTCCTTGGAAGGAAAGTTATGACCAACCTAGATAGCATATTCAAAAACAGAGACATTACTTTGCTAACAAAAGATGTGTATAAGAGACAGGGTTTATTCACTGTAGAAATGAATAAAATGTATCACAAGTTGCTATTAAATTTTAGAACTCAAAATATGTAAACAGGTAACATGGACCTCTTTGTCCATGTACTTTTTTCTTTTTTCAGCTTAAGGCATCATGATTCTCTTATCTTGCTTTTTCCTTCAAAGTGTTTTCTTCCCTCATTTAGAGAAGGGCATAATTCATAGTAGAGTAAGCACTGTGTCATTTTTCAGGTTTTTCTAGGTCTAACTGATGAGATTGAGGATTTGCTGGAAGAGGGAGGGAGTTGGGGGCAGAACAGGAATAGAAGCCCTACCCCTTCTAGCCTTTACTCTTTCAAATATAGATCTCATGAACATGGTACAGAAAGAGGAGGGGTAGGGGAAGAGAGGGAGAGGGAGGGAATGCAGTGAAACAGCTGGGAAGAAAGCTGGGTCCTAGGGATGAACGGAGACTTTAGGAAACTGTGCAAAGGGTTAATAGAGAAGAACGTTTTCAGGTTTCCAGGTTGTTACTTACGGGTTTGTCTCCATACACCTCAGAAGCCACATTTCATTAAGTGTTTCTGACACATGAGGTGATACACAAGAGAGAGAACTAATGTGTGACCAGGATTAGCATAGCTCTAAGGCTAAGGTCCGTCTAGTCAAGGCTATGGTTTTTCCTGTGGTCATGTATGGATGTGAGAGTTGGACTGTGAAGAAAGCTGAGCACAGAATTGATGCTTTTGAATTGTGGTGTTGGAGAAGACTCTTCAGAGTCCCTTGGACTGCAAGGAGATCCAACCAGTCCATTCTGAAGGAGATCAGCCCTGGGATTTCTTTGGAGGGAATGATGCTGAAGCTGAAACTCCAGTACTTTGGCCACCTCATGTGAAGAGTTGACTCATTGGAAGAGACTCTGATGCTGGGAGGGATTGGGGGCAGGAGGAGAAGGGGACAACAGAGGATAAGATGGCGGGATGGCATCACTGACTCGATGGAGGTGAGTCTGAGTGAACTCCAGGAGTTGATGATGGACAGGGAGGCCTGGTGTGCTGTGATTCATGGGGTCGCAAAGAGTCGGACACGACTGAGTGACTGAACTGAACTGAACTGAAGGGTAAGATTCTTCTACAAGCGGAGAGCTTTCTAGATAGAAAATATTGTAATCTGGCTTTAAAATTTTTATCTTACTCACCTTGAGTGAAACTACATCACAGGAAGAAACTGTAAAAGCGTGTGTTAAGTGAAAGAAATAAAGTACAGCAACAAATCAGCATTCTCAGTTTTCAAAAATGCTGTCACCTCTCAAACTCTGTGCACTGTTAAGGAAATTTAGCTTTGCCACCTCAAGTGATTACTATCACCAGGGCCCAGAGCCTCAAGTGGCCTGGACAAAACATGGAGAAGGATTTCAACTAGGATTGGATTTCAAAGTGACCATAACTTGGTCTTGTCATCATTTACCAGCAACCAAGAGGAAAGGAGGGCTTCCCAGGGGGCTCAGTGGTAAAGAATCTGCCTGCCAAGCAGGAGACGCAGGTTTGATCCCGGGTTGGGAAGATCCTCTGGAGAAGGAAATGGCAACCCACTCCAGTATTCTTTCTGGGAGAATCCCATGGACAGAAGAGCCTGGTGGATTACAGTCCCTGCAGTTGCAAAGAATTGGACATGACTTAGCAACTAGAGAACAACAACAAGATGAAAGGAAGGGAACAAAGGGAAATCTTACTTTGTTACAGCCCTGAGGCAAGTGGAGGAAGAAAATATATCAAGACACTTCTACACAACTATCAGAATGGACAAAATTCAAACAACTGACGCCACCAAATGCTGGTGAAGATATGGGGCAACAGAAACACTTATTAGTTGCTGGTAGGAATGCAAAATGGTCCAGCCACTTTCAAAGGTAGTTTGGTAGTTCCTTATAAAACCAAGCTCACTCTTACCATGTAATTCAGCAATCATGCTCTTTGATATCCAAACAAGTTGAAAAATTATGTCCACGCAAAACCCTCCAATGGATGTTTATAACAGCTTTACTCATAACTGCCAAAAGCTTGGAAGCAACCAAGATGACCTTCAGTAAGCAAATGGATAAACTGGTCCAGCCAGACAAGGACTATTATTCAGCGGTAAAAAGAAATGAGCCATCAAGGCATGAAAATACATAGGGGAACCTTAAATGCATATTACTTAATGCAAGAGGAGAGTGAAAAAATTGGCTTAAAGGTCAACATTCAGAAAACTAAGATCATGGCATCTGGTCCCATCACTTCATGGGAAATAGATGGGGAAACAGTGGAAACAGTGTCAGACTTTATTTTGGGGGGGCTCCAAAATCACTGCAGATGGTGATTGCAGCCATGAAATTAAAAGACACTTACTCCTTGGAAGAAAAGTTATGACCAACCTAGATAGCATATTCAAAAGCAGAGACATTACTTTGCTAACAAAGGTCCGTCTAGTCAAGGCTATGGTTTTTCCAGTAGTCAGGTATGGATGTGAGAGTTGGACTGTGAAGAAAGCTGAGCACCAAAGAATTGATGCTTTTGAACTGTGGTGTTGGAGAAGACTCTTGAGAGTCCCTTGGACTGCAAGGAGATCCAACCAGTCCATTCTAAAGGAGATCAGTCCCAGGTGTTCTTTGGAAGGAATGATGCTTAAACTGAAACTCCAGTACTTTGGCCACCTCATGTGAAGAGTTGACTCATTGGAAAAGACTCTGATGCTGGGAGGGATTGGGGACAGGAGGAGAAGGGGACGACAGAGGATGAGATGACTGGATGGGATCACCGACTCAATGGACATGAGTTTGAGTGAACTCTGGGAGTTGGCGATGGACAGGGAGGCCTGGCGTGCTGCGATTCATGGGGTCGCAAAGAGTCAGACACGACTGAGCGACTGAACTGAACTGAATGCAAGAAGTCAATCTGAAAAGGCTACACCTTGTATGATTCCATCTGTCAGACATTCTGGAAAAGACAAAAACTATAGAAAAGAGATCAGTTTCCTGGGAAGGAAGGAGAAGAAGAGGGAGGGATGAGCAGGCCGCGCACAGAGGGGTTTTAGGGCAGTGGAAGGACTCTGTACAATACCATAATGATGGATACGTGTCATCACACTCTTGTCAAAATCTTAGCATGTACTGTACCAAGAGTTAATCCAACTATAAACTATGGACACTGAGGGATAACAGCTTGTCAACTGAAACAAATATGCCATCTAGTGGGGGATGTTGATAGTGGGGGAGGCTGTGGGCGGGGTAGGGGGAAGGAGGTGTGAGGGAAATCTCTATACTTTCTTCTTAATTTTGCTGTGAACCTCAAACTACTCTAAAAAAATAAAGTCTATAAAAAAGTATTCTACATATACATATAACATGTGTATTATATAAGTATGCGTAAGTGTGCATTCCAAGTCACTTCAGTCGTGTCCAACTCTTTCTGACTCTATGGACTGTAGGTTGCCAGCTCTTCTGTCAAGGGGATTCTCTAGATAAGAATGAAAGTGAAAGTCGCTCAGTGTCTGACTCTTTGCAACCCCAGGCAAGAATACTAGAGTGGGTTGCCATGCCCTCCTCCAGGGGATCTTCCCCACCCAGGGATCAAACCCGAGGCTCCCGCACTGTAGGCAGATTCTTTACTGCTGGGCCACCACCAAGCCCATGATGTAAGTGCACACAGTTTATATTTAAAGACTTCAATAAGGGTGATGGAGGGAAGGACTGGGAGTGTGGGATTAGCAGATATAAACTAGTATATGTAGGACAGATAAACAACACGGATCTACTGTCTAGCACAGGGAACTATATTCAATGCCTTGTGATGAACCATCATGGGAAGGAATGTTAAAAAAAAAAAGAATGTAAAAATGAAAGACTTTAATAATATACCTTTTCTTTTAAAGTTTAACATTGACATGACTTCCCTGGTGGTCTAGTGGTTAAGAACTTGCCTTGCAATGCAGGGATGTGGGTTTGATCTCTAGTTGGGGAACTAAGATCCCACAAGCCAGGGAGTAACTAAGTCTGCAAGTCACAACAAGAGAATCTGTGTGCAGAGCAATGAAGTCTGTGCGCCACAATGAGAGTCCATGGACCTCAATGAAAGATCCTGCATGACACAACTAAGACCTGGGACAGCCAAATAAATAAAAAAAAAAAAAAAAAAAAAGTTTAACATCGACTTATTTCCCCCCTTAGTGATGCAACAGCAGGTTTGCTCCAGAGTTTATTCCCGATTTTGAAGTGGACACTGGCTGGTTATGCAGGGCTAGGTTGCTATAGACCTTTACTCCTAACTTCAGAGGAAAGGAGTTAAGGCAAGAGCAAAAAAGGCCTCTTTCGGGAGAAGAAATGGGGCGTTTCCACTTATGAAAATGCCAAATGAAGCAGGAGGGCCCTCCAGACCCTCCCTCTGGCTGAAACCTTGTGCCTCTCCCTCAAAGACCAGTTTGTCACCATTAGTCCTAAAGGAACAGAACAGTCACAACCTTAGAGGCCACCTGACCAGGCGTGGTCCCTGAGCTGATGAGACAGAGGCCCTAAGACGGGCGTGACCGGCCAGGTCCCACAGACAAAGGCTGACTAGCACCTGGGGCTTGTCATGGCAAAGGGGATGCCGCCACTTTTTCTAACAATTTTGACCCCAGGGACATTCCAAGGGGAATAAAAACCAATTGTCGGTATTCCTAGCTTTAAACATCATTGCATATTAGGCACTAACAGAATTCCTCAGCCCAGGCTAGGACTCCCTTCTGGAAGAGCTCAGACAGGGTGCAGCAAAGTGGAAGGTCAGGAAGCAGGACTGTGGTTTCCATGCCAACAGCGCCATAGCAGCCAGCTTGCATCAGGACCACGGCTTCCACCTTGTCTCTTCCACGCCCCTGAGTGCTTCCACCACGTCCTCCTACTTGATCAAGGTAAGCAAGATAATCTGTTTCCTGAACTGGAGCCAGGAACACCCTGGGCTCCTGACTCAATTTAGAATATTAACTTACGGGATTATGTGGTAGTTTGAATGGGAGGGGAGTTTGGGGGAGAATGGATACATATATATGTATGGGTGAGTCGCTCTGTTATGCACCTGAAACAATCACAACATTGTTAATCAGCTATAAAATACAAAATGAAAAGTCAAAAAGAAAAAACCCACAACATAAAGGGGAAACTTTCCTCTTCAACCAGTTTCATGACTATGAGATGAATTAATACCATAAGTCTCCCTAGAGGTCTGAGCCGAGGTTGTGATGTGTGCGTGCTCAGTCGCATCTGACTCTTTGCGACCCACGGACTGCAGCCCACCAGGCTCCTCTGTCCTTAGGATTCTTCAGGCGAGACTGGAGTGGGCTGCTATGCCCTCCGGGTGACTGACCCGAAATACATGAAGTAATTACATTTATACACACACACACAGAAATGCAGCAAAGGAGTTACTTTCCCAAATGAAATAAGTTTCTCCCTGCCACTCAGAAATTGCAATGAGGCTTAATACATTTAGGCTTTTCCTCACCTGATTAATAGATACAAAAGACAGGTATTTATGGGCAGCAGGTAGAGCAGGAGAATAAGTAGAAGCGTATACAGGTTCCTATAGAGCAAAGCAAGAGGATTAGAGATGAAAAAAGACGATTTATCAGAGCAGGGTGGAGGAGGGGAAGGACAAAAACAAGGCTTTTTCTCACAGAAAGTTAATTTACTCATTGCAATTTCAATTCTCTTTTCCAAGAGAGTCCTTCCTACTTGTTTTATTTTAGGATGCTAACAGAAATTCCCACACAAGCACAGTAAATATAACCAAATCAATTTTGTGCAGTACCTGAGTTATTGGTAAGATGACTACAATTTACAGAAGATATTCAGACAGGGGATCCCTGACTTTCATGGACCATTTTAACATTGAATATAAACTCTCTTCTTTAAAGCCTTTCATGTTTTCTCCATGATTGAAACAAAATTTCAGGATTTTTTGATGATGGCCATTCTGACCGGCGTGAAATAGCTAATGGGAAGCTGCTGTATAACACAGGCAGCTCAACCCAGTGCTCTGTGATGACGTAGAGGGATGGGATGGGGAGGTGGGGTGGGAGGGAGGCGCAAGGGGGAGGGACATATGTATACTTATGGCTGATTCCTGTCGTTGTATGGCAGAAACCAACCCAATATTGTAAAGCAATTATTTTCCAATTAAAAATAAAATGTAAAAAAAGGGCAGGAAACAGGATAGCTTTCCATGCTAGACTGAGGTGGCATCTCCCCTCGGGCTAAGAAAACCAAGCAGAGAGGGGTACCCAGGGGAACCGTCTAGGATGAGAGCTACACATGGTGAGGAGACCTGTGTTAGAGTCAGGCTTACCCAAAGCAGATTAGAAATGTCATTATCATCTGTAAATCCTCCTTCTTCCTACAGGTTAAAACAAATAGGAGACGTTGCAGAGTGTCGGAAGAGTAGGGTCAGGTTACGGTGTCACAAGCACTTTCCAGAACTCTGTGCTGGGTTCCAGGAGGAGCATGCACATGCCCACACAGTCGGGTGGCACAAACCAGTGAGCTCATCCCCCATCCGAGGGTGATTACCTGTAACCTGGGGGTCAGACCAACAGCCCTCCTCACCCTCCTGCTCTTTGTCCTTCAATTGACCGCATGCTCTTGAATTGTAATTTGGAATTTCAACGGCACAGGCAATTAGAACACGAACGTGGCAGACTGACCTGCCTAGAATTTTCAAGGACTTGTTCTGAGGACAGCACAGAGCTTAGCTTGATTCACTGACTTGACACTTTGATGGAAGCACAGCCAGGTATCAAATCCTAACCTGTGGCTCAGACACAGATAGGGGGTCGTAACCACAAACTCTATAAAAGGCGTTTTCTTCCTGGAAAACGCCTACAACTTTGGATGGTTATCTTGACCAAAGGGGCCTGGGAGTCACTGTCTCTGCCTAAATATCAAAGTCAGGCCAAATGGGGTTGGAATTTTAAATAATGATTTGGGGAAAATACATAACTGCAATTTAGGTGAAACAAAGAGACTTCTACCAAATCCCTTTTCTTTCAAACTTTGCTTTGTTTCATTTCTCTCCCTCTTGGGATGGGATGAGTGGCTCCGAAAGGATCGTGTTCCTAATGTAGGTTTGAGCCCGGCCAAACCTACAAACTATGGTCTTTATCATCTTTAGAACTAATTCTATATGCTACAAAAGCAAAGATGTATAAGTCAGGTTAGCATTGTCCTAGACTAAACCAAGCGCAAGAGGAAGGAAAAAGGGACAGCAAGAGAAAGAACCCAAGCTATTTGTTGTAGGAAATGACAGGGGCAGCAAGGTAAATAGCACTCTTAAGTTACAAACCATCCATCCTAATTTTAGGGGGATAAGTTTGGAAAGTAAGGAAGTGATGTTAAGTTACATCATCTCTTGAGACACAATTGATCTTTTTGTAGGGAAAGGAAAACACTAACTTATTCCTCAAAGTGATTTATGAACCAAAAGAATATTTTTTTTTTTTTTAACCTTACAGGACCCCAAATGAGATGCCAGTTAGAGCACTAAAATTTTGTTTTGTTTTGGGACAAACCCTTCAACAGAAAGAAAAACAATTTAAGATTTTCAAGGCATCCCTCACATCTTTTTTAATGTGGTTACACAACAATCTCTAATTACTCATGGGTTCACATTATATTTTTATTGGATGGAGCAGATTTTCACAGGCGAAGTGATTTATATAAAGGCCCATCTCCGTTTCCTGCCTCCTTTTCCACAGGCTGTAACCCGTGGGACCTTGCTTAGCATACACAATACAAGCCTGAGGAGGCCAAACTGTAAAATGTTTGGTAACCACGAATATGTGCCTTCAGTGAATCCAGAAACTGCAGGAAGTGATGACCTGACAGTAAATCCAGTCCCTTTTCCCTTGGAGGAAAAGATGGAAGGTTCCAGAGCTTGTACCCCTAGCAAGTCTGGCTCCAGCCCAGGCAGCAAGATGCTAACTGCATGGAGCATGTCCTTCCTTCTGCAGAGAAGCATTCAGATACCCAGCAAACCTTGGCCATGTCTCAAATTCCCTGCCTGCCTTAAAGCTGCCCCCGGGACTGTCTTAAGGCAGATCAGCTTCAAGGCAGCTTTTCTACCACATCTGAGCATGGCTAAGGTGTGGCTGAAATACACAGCCCGCCCTTGGGAAGACACGAAACCAAGGGCACTTCAGAGGCCATGGGAAAACCACATGACCTCAAGAGAACCCACGATTTCCCGATGCCTGCTATAGAAGCCCAAAATAGATGGGCTTATTTTAACTTCAACGAGCTTATTGTCTTGGGCCAAAGTGAACTAGGTTAGGAGTAGGAGAGCGATGATGAGTTCACTGCTGGTGCAGAACCCCTGAGCCCAGGACAGCACTTCCCACTCAAGCCACGGCTGCTGTGGGCAGAGTTTACCACCCCAGGGGCAACTGCAGTCACCTTCTCCCATCTCTTGCCTCCTGAGAGTCTCAGTCTAATGTTAAGGCTGTTCTGATCATATCTACTATTCTGAGCCTTCTGGTCTACCCAGCCTCTGCCGATCTGTTCCCTAAGTGGGGCAAAGTGTTGAAATTGATTCTACAAATAGTATTGGTAAGAAATCTACCTGGCTTTGTACTTTGTAGCCATCCTTTTTACCATGCCATGGGGGACCTGCTTGGGGAAATTTCTTTGCATCTTTCAACATGACCAAGAGTTAAGAACTAAAGTTACCTTGGAACCAATACTTTCAAATCAAACTTTTACATAAAGTTTGTGGGCAATGGCAGTCAATCATTGGAGGGACCTAGTTTTGTTACACTTCTGGATCTCATTCTGGAAATACAGATTTCCTATGTAGGCTCTTTAATATCCAGTCATATTTGAGAGATTTGCAAATGGCTGAGCGTTAACTGTCTTTAGTGATTATCTTTGAAGTCATGTCTGACTCAAAAGAGAGAATTCAAATTGCTGTTCCAATTTAACCTAGGAAAACACAGAAGAGCCATAGGAAATAGTGTCAGAACTCTGTCTTCATGGCCCCATGGACACACCTCCTTCTTATGTACGTTTCTGAGTGCATCATGGTCATGTTCATCACTTCTCTCTTCCACAGAGGCTTATTACATTGTTTCAGAGCTGGAAGGGGTCCAGGTGGTCATTTAGTTGGAAGCATTTTTCCTTTCTGTTTGAAGACCTGTGATCCTAGCAGTTGGCCAGTGGTGTGGCACAGTGCCCGCACTGCCCCCAGCCAGCAGGTGCATTTGCCATCACAGGGCCAGGCAGCAGGGAATCACTGTTCACTTTGAAAGTGTGCACTGACTGGTCAAAAGCTGGTCATTATGACTAGTCATCTAACAACTCACTGGTACATTTGCATATGAGGTGCTTGCCCAGATCGACAGCAGTGTGTTACTGAATTTTCTTGAAACTTGTAACATACTTTGCTATACTTTCTCAATAAAAGGCTTACCTGATCATCATGGACATGACTTCTGTGACATGTCCTCACCAACTGTGTCCTCTTGTATATGCATGTTTTACCCATATTCTATATGCAACTAATAAATGGTTAGCAGTCAATGAGGTTTTCATTCCAAAGGCTTTAGATAAGGTGACTTTAATAAGGTGACTTCCTGGCAGTTGATTGTTAAGGGTTCCATGCTTCCACTGCAGAGGACACAGGTTCAATCCCTGGTTGTCAGAGAATTAATATCCTGCATACTATGTAGTGTGATAAAAATATATACACACACACATCTATATCTATAGCTACATATATAGATATCAGTTTGGTTCAGTTCAGTTGCTCAGTTGTGTCAGACTCTGCAACCCATGGACTGCAGTACGCCTCTACAGATATAGGTATATAGATATAAAAGGGTTTAATAACACTGTAAAATCAGACTTCATTTTAGAAGATTTGAAACAGATAAAAGTGCACACTTCCAAGTATAGGAACCTGCCTGCTGATGCATTAGGTATGTGGCACTGTTCCCAATTCTAGGGCATCTCAAGACTTCAGCTGGTGATTAATTGAAGCTGCTGTGGGCAGACTTTAGGTGTGGACCCTAGTGGCAAGAGAGAGCTGATGCGTCCCAGGGTAGTAACTAGTTAAGCTGTGCATGCTTGCCTGGTGGATGCACATCCAAGCGTGATGTTAGTTAGAATGCTTTTTCTGAGCACAGACAAGGTTACCTTCTTCTTGAGTGACTGCTCCGTTTCTTGGATGTGCAGGCTGCTGGAGATGGAGGCTTTGCTGTATTCCTGCTTTCTGCTGAGTCTGTTTCTCCAGTCTTCCTCACCGCTCTTCTTCAACAGTGCTAATCTAAGAAGACATGCCAACCAACAAGTTCAGCACCAATCCTTCCTTGGAAAAGAACCACAATTTAAGGAAGTGAGCCATAAGTAAGAAATGGCCATAGCTGCCTAATCTGAATCTTTCTGAATGGCATTTATTTGGAAGAAAGTATGTCTGGAAAACTAATATAATTATACTATGTAGAGTATATTTTCTAAGATGGCCCCAGAGGTTTGAAAGTTTGATGGAAAAGCAAATCTGAAGCCTGACTTCCCAGATAAAAGATGGAACATCATTTTACCAAAGGAATATCTCTGTTTTTGCCCTGCCTTTGGCCTGAGAGCACAAAGGAAAATAAAAATAAATGTCCCCAGAGAAAAATGTCTTCTGGTGACCCCTTCTGGTCACATGAGGAATTAACAGGTAATGCCAAAGGTAGATGGTACTTATTTGCAGAAAATATTAGCAGAAATGAGTTTAACAATTTAAAGCAACAGAATATAGACAATCTCTGGTTATCATACTTTTATAATTACAGGTAAAAGCTGATGTTTAAGAATGTTTCTGTTCTTGAATTCTAAGTCATGCTGCTGCTGCTACTACTGCTAAGTCACTTCAGTCGTGTCCGACTCTGTGCGACTCCATAGACGGCAGCCCACCAGGCTCCCCGGTCCCTGAGATTCTCCAGGCAAGAACACTGGAGTGGGCTGCCATTTCCTTCTCCAGTGTATGAAAGTGAAAAGTGAAAGTGAAGTCGCTCAGTCGTGTCCAACTCTTGGCAACCCCGTGGACTGCAGCCCACCAGGCTCCTCCGTCCGTGGGATTTTCCAGGCAAGAGTACTGGAGTGGGGTGCCATTGCCTTCTCCGTAAGTCATGCTATTTTCTTCCAAATGAACTTGGTCTTTCCAATCTGCCTTCTTAATACAGAAACTTCTCTAGAAACCCATTTAAAAAATGATCACTCCAACTTTCCTCAGGAGATAGCTATATACAAAAAAAGAATCTAATTAACTCAGGTCTTTATCTAACCTACTTTAGGTCAACTATGGTGTCACTTGATAAAAAGCTGCTTGGATGTGAAAATTTGTGAAAGGTTATTCTCATGAACACAAGGCTATTTCAGTCTTGGACATTTAAATTGGACAAACACAGGAAAGATAAAAAGCACAAAAGTGGTGATCATTAAACTCATTTGAGCTCGTGCTCAAACAATTTAAAGATTGGGGGAAAAAATGACTGGACCCTTTCCCTTGCAGCTGGGTCTGCTGGGCTGGGTCTTTTAAACATTTCATTAATACATGTCCATGAAGAGTGTATTTTTAAGCAACATATAAGCCCTATTTTGGCTGTTAAGGCCTGTCAAGTCCCTTCCTTACTGGTCACAATGGAGACTGAACTAGATGGTCTCTAAGGGCCCTTCAATCAAGCGCCCTGACTCCATTAAATAATGGAATTGGAGATGGGATGAAACATATCACAGTCCTCATGGAGATAACCTAAATGTCCATCCACAGAGGAATGGATAAAGAAGATGTGGTACATATATACAATGGAATATAACTCAGCCGTTAAAAGGAATAGAAGAGTCTGTCACGCAGAGTGAAGTAAATTAGAATGAGAAAAATAAATATCGCTTATTAACATATACATGTGGAATCTGAAAAAATTTGTATAGATGATCTTATTTACAGAGCAGAAATAGAGACAGATGTAGAGAACCAATGTATGGATACCAAGGGGGAACAGGGGTGTGGGGTGAACTGGGAGACTGGGATTGACATGTATATACTATTGATATTATGTATAAAATAGGTAACTAATGAGAACCAACTGGAAAGCACAAGGAGCTCTACTAAATGCTCTGTGGTGACCTAAATGGGAAGGAAATCCAATAAAGAGGGGATATGGGTATATGTATAGCTGATTCACTTTGTTGTATAGCAGAAAGTAACACATCATAAAGCAACTGTGTTGTTTTAGGCTAAGTCATGTCTGACTCTCTGGGCTGCAGCACACCAGGCTTCCCTGTCCTTCACTATCTCCCAGAGCTTGCTTAAATTCATGTCCATTGAGTCAGTGATGTCATCCAACCATCTGTTGCCCCCATCTCCTCCTGCCCTCAAGCTTTCCCGGCATAAGGGTCTTTTCCAATGCAACTGTACTGCAATAATTTTTTTTTTTTAATTGAAGGAGAGGTATATCACACTGTACAATAAAAGTTCAGTTAAGCAAATAAGAAAACAAGTTTTACAGTAAATATGAACCCATGTACATCTACAAATTCATGTATAACCATATTGTATACTTGTCTATTTGTTCAGTCAAATAAGGAAGGTAAGCCAGGAAGACTTTCCAAAGGGCGCAAGAGCTTCAAACTCTGGACCTTTCCCCTCATCCAACCTCTTCCTCTTCTTCTTTCCCTTCTCTCTATGTAACTGCAGATAAGACCCAAATGTCTACTCTACGAAATTATCACTTATCTGTGATATTGTGATTTATAATATACACTTGGTTATTGTCCTCTTTGCAGGTACAGAGCTCCCACAACTTGGCATTTCCTAAATGATGAGAGTGATAAACATGTCAACTTATGTGAATGAGATGACCTTTAGAAGCATGTATGTGGGGATGTGTTCCTGGGAGAATTAAACATGTGATTAGATGGATAGAACTTGTAGTCCCACCTCCTGACCTCCAGGAAGGAGAAAAGGGCTGGAGAGTAATTTAGTCACTGGCCAACGGTGACTCAACTCAATCACGTCTATGTAATAAAGCCTCCACAAAAAGGCCAAAAGGACAAGGTTCCAAGAGTTCTTGGTTTGGTGGACACATGGAGGTTTGGGGAGGGGAGTACACCCAGGGAGAGCATGAAACTCCACACCCTTTCCTCTCACCTTGCACTGTCCGTCTCTTCTAGCTGGCTGTTCGATTGTTTTTTAAAAGTTATTTATTTTTGGCTGTGCTGGGTCTTTGCTGCTGCTTGGGGGCTTTCTCTGGTTGCAGTGAGGTGCATGGGCTTCTCACTGCAGGGGTTTCTCCTGTTGCAGAGCACAGGCTCTAGGCATGCGGGCTCCAACAGGTGCAGCACATGGGCTCAGGAGTCGCGGCTCTTGGGCTCTAGAGCTCAGGCTCAGTCATCGTGGTGCACGGGCTTAGTTGCTTCGTAGCATGTGGGATCTTCCTGAATCAGGGATCGTGTCCCCTGTATTGGCAGGCAGATGCTTATCCATGGTACCACCAGGGAAGTCCTACATTCTCCTATAAAAACTTGAGGTCTAGTTCAGTTCAGTTCAGTCGCTCAGTCGTGTCCGACTCTTTGCGACCCCATGAATCGCAGCACGCCAGGCCTCCCTGTTCATCACCATCTCTCTAGTAAATCAGAATATTTCTCTGAGTTCTGTGAGCCCCTCTAGCAAGTGATTGAATCCAAGGAGAATGATATTGGACCCTCCAGTCTATATCTGGGTAATGGGCTGGGAGCATAGATAAGGGCCTGGACTTAAAACAGGTGTCTGAAGAAAGCGGGAGGGACTGTCTTGCAGGACCCAAGCCCTTACCCTCTGGTCTGATCCTATCTCTGCGTAGACAGTGTCAGAATTGGGTGGAATTGCAGGACATCCAGCTGGTATCAGACAACTACGCAGTGGTGGTGGGGGGAGGGAGAATCCACTTGGAAATCAGAGTCAGAATCTTGTATCTAAGTCAGGCCCCGTGCTGTGCTGTGCTGAGTCCCTCAGTCATGTCCGACTCTTTGCGCCCTACGTGCTCTCATTCAGCCCCAGATTCTACCATCTGTGATGCTTGGCAGTGCTCTGCCTTCTACAAGGGCTAGTTCATGTACTTGAAAAGAGATTCTAAATCCCCTTAAGGGTTTCCATCTGAAGGTCAGACTATATACGGACTAAGATTGATCTTTCCTCCAATTATTCTGAAATGAGTCAGTTTTCTTCTAATAGGAAAAATAATTGAGTAAAATCAAATCATGAAAAAAAAATCAAGAGCATCTGCATGCTGCAGTAGAGCCTTCAAAATGTCTATAAAGAAGACTTCCAAAAAATAAGCATGCCAGCACTTTCACACCCACACAAAGATGTATTTCTAATTCACCATCTTGTGAACACGGACCTTTGCTTCATTGATATTCTCCTTACAGCTCAGAACCAGCTCTCTTACTTCACCCTTGACCCACCAGTAGTTATTCATTTGGCTACCTCACCTTTTGAATCAGATTAGAGTCCAAGTGATTTCAGAGAAATTAAAAAAAAAAGCAGCCTCTGAAGTTGGGTTTATGATCTACTCTGGGTCTTTAAAGACATTCTCAAAAATAAGATCCCAAATATCTGAAGCAATGGCAACATCATCTAAAGAATCATACGCTTTCCCCACACCTCGCACTGTGCATCTCTTCTAGCTGGCTCTTCCTCGGTTATGGTCTTTTCTTTTCTAACGAATTAATTTATTTTTGGTCGTGCGGGTCTTTGTTGCTGTGTGAGGGCTTTCTCTGGCTGTGGTGAGTGGGGGCTACGCTCTGGTTGTAGTGCATGGACTTCTCATTGTGGGGGTCTCTCCTGCTGGTTACTTTAGTGGCTGCTTTGGGAATGGAGAACTGATTTAGAAAAAGGCAAAGCGTGGCTCTTTCATCACTCTATGGTCCACCATGTATTCTGCTAACATGCCCCATGACCTCTAAGAGCCCAGATATTGTCATCCTGAATGAGGCGAGGATGCACACACAGGCCAAGGATGTCACTCACTCAGGTCACCCTGCATGTCACGGGGTAAGGGAGCTATGGTTCCATCCCGGGCATATCCTGCCTCCCATCCTAGCGTGTGGCTTGTTTCACTACTTGTGTGTGAGCTCACCAGGCATGTTTTCACTCTCATGTGTTAGAAACTGCATTGTGTATATATATATACACACACACACTATATCTATATATATATATATATATATTTCTTTTTTTTCCCCTGCTGGGATGGCCTTCAAAGAATTTCTCCCTTCCAAGAACCTGAAATCTTGCTTCTGGATGTGCTGGCAGGGTCATTCTCAGGATGACCTTTGGAAGTCTCACTTCCAAAGACTACAGAGTAACCAAAATAATATGGAAGAAACTGAGCTTCACTTGAGCCCACATGGTACTGAATCCAGCCCAAGCCTGCAGAGTGCAGGTAATAGAAAACTTGAAATTAACAGACACTGAAACACCCATGTATTATTCCCACCCCTTTTGATTTCCTGCTTGGAGTTGAACAAGCTCAGGAAGGTGGGGGACCTTTCCAAACGCCTTCTCTCCTGCAGTCTCACAACCCTCCTGACTCCCTGCAGACCCACCATGTACCGCAGAGGGCTGGGGAGCTGAGCGTCTGGTCCTACACGGGTGTGTGCTGTCACTTCAGTTGTGTCCGACTCTTTGCAACACCATGGACTGTAACCTGCCCGGCTCCTCTGTCCATGGGATTTTCCAGGCAAGAATACTGGAGTGGGTTGCATTGCCCTTCTCCAGGGGATCTTCCCAACCCAGGGATTGAACCGGCATCTCTTGGGTCTCCTGCATTGGCTGGGGAGTTCTTTACCACGGGCGCCTCCTGGGAAGCCCACATGCCATTAATTACTGCCTATCTATGCAACTCAAACAACTGTCAGTGCTTTCAGCATCCGCCAAGTCCAAGTGCTATTTGCAGGGCTGGGAAGTTGAGAACTGGGCATCTGCTTAGTTTACTACTGCTTAGTTCACTACTACCAGTGAGTACTCCCTAGTTATTTACCCCGAGACTGGGCCCAGGGCCACCAGGTGGGTATCTGCCCGGCCACTGGGGAAGTGGCTGCCCCTCCGGCCATAGCCCATGTGTTCTCAGCAGGCAATACTGGCCCAAGGCAGGACATTTCAGCAGCAGTGGTCTGAGAGCCTGACTTGAGTGGAACAGGTTCTGCCGGTTCACAGCAGTCAGCATCGAGTCAGGTGTGGGCCGGGCAGATCGTGTGCCTCTAAGCTGCTGTACAGTTTTTTCTTCCTACTTTAAAAATGTCCCCTCATTTCAGAGAATCACAGGTACCACACAGAGGTGGCTGAAAAGAGCATGGACTAGTCCTTAGACCACATCTTGGGTCGTGGCTGATTTATAGGCTGGAGGAGTGAACTAATAGGTCTTTTAAATGAGGGCAAATCAAAGATCAGAAAAGGAGGCAGCAAAGGAAAAAAGGCATACCTGCCCCAAGCTCTTACATGAACCTGGAGCCGTCTAGTGGCTGAACTCTTGAGGCTGCAAAGTAAGAACCTCCAGTCTGGCTGGGTGGATGGTGGGACTCACAGGGAACAGAGGGGACCCCCGCTGGGGCCTTAGAAGGCAGGGGTCGCAGGCTCACCAGAGGCACAGGTGGCCTCTTCAACATTCCTGGGAGTTCAATACATCCTTAAGCTCCATCGACATCCCAATGGAAGGTTGTATCTTTTGCCTTTTTTAGTCATCTTCTCTGCCCCAAAGTGAAAGCACAGATGCAGTTGTTTCAGTAACTGTGGAAATAAGATTTCTAAAAGCCTAATCTACTTTTAAAGAGGTATCAAAGATTTTATCCTTAAGCAACACAAAATGTATCTGATTTACTATGGTTTTCAAAGAAGTCCCCCATTAGGGACAACTTAAACCCAATACTTTGGCCACCTGATGCGAAGAGCTGACTCATTTGAAAAGACCCTGATGCTGGGAAAGATTGAGGGCAGGAAGAGAAGGGGACGATAGAGGATGAGATGGTTGGATGGCATCACCGACTCAATGGACATGGGTTTGGGTGGACTCTGGCAGTTGGTGATGGACAGGGAGGCCTAGTGTGCTGCGGTTCATGGGGTCACAAAGAGTTGGACACGGTTGAGTGACTGAACTGAACTGAAACCCAAATCATGTAGGCTGTTATGAAACAGTGATGCTATCAATTTGACGGGGAAAGTAAAATATATCCTCAACTTTAGGCTAGTTATGATCCAAACTTGACATTCTACATGTCGGAAAGATGAAGAAAGGAAAGGAACTTACAGATATGTTTTCTGTAACACATATATTATAAAAAAGAGGAAGGTATGGAAGAGTTCCTCTAATTTCTCAGTTGCTACGCTTTTCTAAGTCTTAGTTTATGTCTATGAAACAGGGATATATTGGCTCCTTCGAAGGGCCATCTGCAGCACTCTGTGATGTCACACGAGAGAAACACAAGAGGCACCTCTGTGGTCCTCGGGAGAGAAGACTTAAGATGCTCAAGTCCTGGGTTTCCCTGGTGGCTCTGTGGTAAAGAATCTGCCTGCCAATGCAGGAGACACAGGTTTGGTCCCTGATCCAGAAAGATCCCACATGCCACAGAGCAACTAAGCCTGTGTGCCATAACTACCGAGCCTGTGCTCTAGAGCCAGGGAACTGCAACTACTGAGCCCATGAGCCTCAACTACTGAANTCTGAGCCACAGTCAGCTCCTGGTCTTGTTTTTGTTGACTGTATAGAGCTTCTCCATCTTTGGCTGCATAGAATATAATCAATCTGATTTCGGTGTTGACCATCTGGTGATGTCCATGTGTAGAGTCTTCTCTTGTGTTGTTGGAAGAGGGTGTTTGCTATGACCAGTGCATTTTCTTGGCAAAACTCAACTAGAGAGTAGTCCCTGCTTACTGCAACTAGATAAAAGCCCATGCACAAAGACGACTCAGCATAGCAAAAACTAAATAAATAAAATTATTAAGAGAAAAAATAAAAAGTCAATTCCAAGAAAATCTCTGAGTCCAGAGAATTTGCCAGTCCATACCGCCAGCTTTAGAGAAACAAAAACAAACGATGCTCAAGTCCTAAGCAGGAAAGAGACAGACCCACAAGATCAAGGAAGACCAAACTACACCCTCAGGCTGTAGTTGTTTAGAAGAAATGATGAAGGAAACTGGCAGTGGCCAAAATCTGGTCTCCAAGAGTCTGAACCGCGAAAGTGAAATTCGAAACAAGTGATGCCAGGAACTGAGAAAATTAGTACAGGAAGAGGATGGATTCTTCCTAGCACTGTTGTCTATCTAGTTAAAATTTCTGTCCTCCCGGGAGAACATGTTTGCTGCTAAAACATTCATCTGAACACACAGCAGCCCTGCCTCATGTACGGAGAGAGACTAAGACCAGCCCCTATTAAGGTTGGCCCTATTCACCACGTGGCCCCAGGGCCCCTGGAATTCAACCTCTTCTATGGTGAAGCAGGTGATCAGAGGAATTAGAATAAGGTTTAAAAGGTCTACTTTATATGTCACCTCAAAAAAAGCAAAGCCCAAATAAATATTATATGAAGAGCATTCTTATTTTAAATGGTCAAGCTTCATAATTATTTAACAGGTGGAAGGACTAATGTCCCTCCACTTCTTGGGGAAAAGCTATTGTGTCGATCGTAAAGAAATACGTAGCTCTGCTATTTCACCAACGTGCAAATAAAAGTACCATTGAGGTAAGGGGGAAAGATCTCTGGCCATATATTTTGTGTTGGCATAGTCTATTACCAATGTAGACGCTAAATCAAGTGTCCCTCTTTCCTTTTTAAATGTGCAGTTTGTCAAGTAGACTGAATAGCTGAATATTTAAGAAGCATTCTTACGATCATGCTTCTGGACAGACTGTGGCCAGGAGCCCCTTGGGTCTGCGGGAAAGACTGTCTCTCGCCGGCCAGAATGTCCATGTGTACACAGTTGGTTGGTTTTCATCCTCCTTCCGGGCAGCTAATAGCAACCTTACAGCCACCCTCCAACTCCTCAGACATCTACAAAGCCCGGGTTAGGAAGCTGCACCTTTACAGAATCTCACATTTTTAAATTTAGAATTTTACAGTAGAATTAAAACTGCTTTCAGGAAAAAAACAAACAAACAAACTAAGATTTGCTAAACACAGGCAAGTGAGCCAAGAATGACTGCATAGCAGTTGGACACAAAACTTCATTAGACATCCTAACAGACAGAATATACCCTAAGATGGGAAATCTCTTTCCAAAGCCTTTGAGAGAAGGGAGTATATTAGTATTTTCTACTGGAATTTTACCCCAAGAATGTTTTCTGGTGTGTAAAACATCAGAACTTGTGTATAAGTGATATTTATCATTAATTTCCTTAAATGATACTTCATCCTTTTACCTAATCAGTTATCAATAGTTGGGTCTTTGGACGGTGCAGAGAAAAGGGTACCCTCCCCTACACTGTTGATGGGAATGTAAATTTGTGCAGCCACTATGGAGAACAGTATGGAGGTTCCTCAAAAAACTGATCCAACAGTCCCACTCCTGGGCATATAACTGGAGAAAACACTAAGCCTCCAAAAGCCATGCCCCCCAATGATCGTAGCGGCACCACTCACAGTAGCCAAGACATGGAAACAACGCGAAAGCCCATCATCAGAGGAATGGGCAAGATGTGGCACACGTACAATGGAATACTACTCAGCCATAACATGGAGTGAAATATTGGCATCTGCAGCAACACGGATGGACCCAGAGATGACCATACTAAGTGAAGAACGTCAGACAGAAAAAGACAAATACTATATGATATCGCTTACATGTAGAAGCTGAAAAATAACACAAATGAACTTATGAAACAGAAACATACTCACAGAAATAAAAAACAAACTTACAGTTACCAGATGGAAAAGCAGGGAGACGGATAAATTAGGAGTATGAGATTAACATATATACACTACCATGTATAAAATACCAATAGATAAACAACAAGGACCTACTGTATATAGCACAGGGGACTATATTCAACATCCCATAATAACCTAAAATGGAAAAGAACCAAATCACTCTGCGGTATACCTATAACTCACAACAACATTGTAAATCAACTATACTTCAATAAATAAATAGTAAGGACTCTGGATCAAGCCCCCTGTGAGCAGAGTTTCCGTGTTGGAGGACTTCATGCCAGAATAGGCCAAACACCTTCTAGTCAGCTCACCCCAACATCCAAGCCCCCTCAGTCTTCTAGGCATTCTGTACTGTGAATTTTAAATAAGCAAAGGTGAAAGAAAATAAGCTTTAGCATTCTCATTAATTTGTTGGTTGAAAAAGTCTCCATCTATCTAACATTTTGGGAATATTATTCCAAGGTTTGACTTGAAAAAAATGAATAAAGAGTTTTCACTGTGGTTTATTACATTGTCTTAAGTAGTTGCAAATGTACTTAGAGAAATCAGACTTGCCAGTGCAGTTCAGAGGAAGAAAACTTCTGAAAGGTGGAGGTGCTAAGGGAGGGGGGTGGGGATCCAAGTGGGTGGAGCCATACTTCTGCCAATCAAACTAGGAAATTGAGGAGAAGCTTTTTCACCCAGTCCTCCAGTCACTTACATCTTTTGCTAGAGGCTAACAAGGAAAACACAACCCCAAATATTTAACTGATTCTTTGTACCTGCCCTCTTTATCTCCTCTCAACCCTCCATCACTCTTTTGAATGAAATGAGGTTTTGGTGTTATTTAATCCTCAGATGCAGTCTTCACAGCTATTACCTGATATGAAATGTCTAAATGCATTGCAGAAGTCATCCATTTTACTTTCTGTAACATAAACAAAACTTTGATTCAAATCCCAAGGATTTGTGTCCTAAATCTGAATTTATCTCCAATCCCTCCACACACATTTTCCATCGAAAGATAGTCACAAGCAGTTGTGCATTCAATTTCAAGCCATGCAAACCTGAAAGGAAAAGAGTCACAATCTCTGCTTCCATCCCTGGCTGGTCAGAGAATTTAGTATTTAAAAAAAAAAAGAAAAGAAAACAGAAGCAGCAACCAAAGAAGCAGGCGAAAGTCTCTGTTTGTTTCCTCATCGAGTTTTGAGCCAGCACCGCCCAGCTTTATCAGTCCAGACACCAGGATGAACGTGGTTAGCTTTCAAACTTCCCGGAAGAACAGCATATTCCCTTGTGTAGCTGGATTCATGATTTTCTCCCATTACCTGTTCCTCAGATCTTGGTCTAAAAGCAAGCTGTAAACTGCCCATCCCACCCCAACAGAATTCCTTCTCAGTCGTGAAATCTCATTACCTTTCTTTAATGGACATGGTTTTGCTGGGGGAGTCGAGACTGCCCTCCACTGCTGGGGCTTTGATCTCTCCAGCAGCAAACATCGCACACGGGCTCTGATACCGCTTCTCCTGGGGCTGTTCAGTGGGATCCTGCGGCTTCCAGGACACGGGGGCTGCAGACGGAGCAGCCGGTTTCCCAGCAGCTGCGCCGGTCAGCTCAGAAGTGGGTTCCCCGAACTCCGCCGCTGGGAAGGAAAGGAGCCCTGTCAGCACTTACTCCCCCGGGCAAACATTCTTCTAGCCCTTCACCCCCGGATGATCCTGCACTTAGAGTTCAATCCGTGGGCACGTGGCAGGTTACCCAATCCCCTGGGGTTTATGCAAATCTGGGGCACACTCTGGTCCCTGAGAAAACCAAACTTCCCAGCGGATGACCCCACCCAGCGACTTGTTCTGTGACAATTGGTCTTCTCCTACGTGCCAGACACAGGAAGTTGGTTTGGACAACACTGCAGAAATGTCTCTACGCCTCCTAAACAATACTTTGACATTTCACATGTGCAGTACTCCCCAACCAAAGCCACTCTTGTAACTGACACGCTATCATTTTATGGAAATGCAGAGAGAATTACAGTCCTGTGCAGCACGGCTTGCTAGTCTGCACAAGAAGGATCTAGAAAGGGAACCTGAAACTCCAGAAACTGGGTTCCTGCCCTGTTCCCTGTGCTCACCCAGCCCGGGACCTTTGAGATCCTCAATTTAATTTTTCTTATTTTTATATTTTTATCTTTTGGTCATGCTGCAAGGCACGTTCCTCGATCACGGATCAAACCTGTGACCCCTACATTGGAAGCTCAGAGACTTAACCATTGGATTGGCAGAAAAGTCTTGTCATCAATTTCTAAAAGGAGCCAAAAGAGCTAGCAGTTCAGTTAACATGACTAAAGCCATCCAAAACCCTTATGAAGATGTATTCAAACACTTCAGGTACTTTTATGGCAGACATATTCATGAGTCCTCTGAACAGGTCAAGTTCAAGAGGAAGAAAAGTCCAGGAAGGGTACCATTCACACCAGACTTTCATTCAATGCTTAACACTCAGCTGTCAACTGCCTTCACAATTCAGTTAAAAACAATCCCAAACACATGCGACCCATCCAGCAGAAGAGAAAGAGCAGAAGTTACCTTTCAGTGAAAACTTCCTCTTTGTGACATTCTCCAAGTCCACCTTCTCTTCAAAGAGCTGCCTCTCCTTCCAGTCCGGGCTCGCCTGCATGGTGCTTTTTGGGGTGGAAAATTCCTTCAGCTCATCACCAAGCTGGGCGGTGGGAGGATGGGCGAGCTCCAGGCTTCCTTTCCTCGGAAGGGCATAGATGGGCTCTTTATGGTTGTCTCCTTCCCGGACTCTGCTGAGGACGGGGTAGGACAGCTCTGCTTCCTCGAAGGACCCATACTTTGTAACCCCGCCATCTCCACCTGTCACTCCCTTGCGTTCTGTCTCTTCAAATTCTCTCAACATTGCTTTGCTCCCAGCACCCTCGACCGAGGGCTGCCAGCCTTGGGATTTCAGGATGCTTCTAACTGGGGAGTCGGAGTTTTCTAGCGAAGAAGCAAACTTCTGCTCAGTGGCACCAAAGCTGTCATCTGGAAGTGGCTTTGTCCGAAGATTCCCTGCATACATGGGGGGGACGGTAGAGGCCGCGGTGGACACAGACGTGTTAACAGTGGGGGAGAAAGCCATGAGCTTGCCACTTTGCACCTGGGAGGACACAGTTCAAAAATGAAAGGTGATTTAGAAACACCACCTGGGTAAATCCCCTTGGATGAACTGACATGGATGGAGACACTACATTTGGGGCAGTTTTTCTGCTTCTGTTGGTGAGAAACCAAACCTAGATGTAGTTGCACAAATGCGTCTCGTTAATCCAATCATCTGCGTGAAAGGCATGTTGTGCATTGTTTTTCTCCCCTCGATGGACTCAACTTCAGATGATTTCAGCCATAATGTGAACAAGACAAGAGAAACATCCTTGGCATGGTTATCCTCCTTAAGAATGAAGATATGACCAAGTAGCGACAGGTAACACAGAGTACAGGTCGAGCCCCTTAATCGTATCATTAACCCCCGTGGGAAGCATGCTCCCATATTTTCAGGACATACGTGCAACCTTGGAGCTGGATCGCAGGGCACCCACCTGTTCCACCTCTCCAAGCGTGACCGGCTGGGTTTGATAACGAGCATTCATCCTCCTCTGTCTCATATCTAATCTGTTCCTCGTTGAAATGGCTTTTGAGACCGGCTGGGACAGTTTGTTAAACAAGGCCAGCTTCTCTGCTAAGCTCAGAGTGGAGGAGTCAGGTTCTCCCTGCTCAGCAGAATCTTTGCTCTCGTTTGTCTGGTCTCTGGCTAATGCCTTTTGGTGAGCAGACGCCTGCAATCTGAAAGGGGGGAGATGTCAGCCCCACACAGGGAAAGAAACAGAAGCCCACCGCTAAGTCTGTCTGTTAACTTTCTTCAAAGTGTCACTGGAAAAGGGACTTATTTTTCCCTATCTAGATTCAAGACAGGTATGGGCAGTTGGTCAGCTATTAATAAGAGAGTGAACACTCTAGGCTGAGGACCCCTGCATGGTCAATGTCACACAGATTTTCAGCTCTGGATTATTTCTAAACATTGAGTTTCCTAATTACAGAATTAAACAAATTAAGGTTTAGGTATACCTTATCTTAGAGAGAGGAGCTGTATCGCTAGTATCAACAATAAATGCAGCTAGGAGGAGTCCTCAGACCTTGCCTGCGGCCTAAGCTGTGTCTGCCTCTGTGCGACCCCATAGATGGCAGCCCACCAGGCTCTTCTGTCCCTGGGATTCTCCAGGCAAGAATACTAGAGTGGGTCGCCATTTCCTTCTCCATGCAGCCTGTTTAGACATTATCTAAATGTGTGGTTCAGAAGGTGGTCTTTACATTTTTTTTTTTTAATTCTCTTTTTTTTTCAAATGTGGACCATTCTAAAAGTCTTCATTAAATTTGTTACAATATTGCTTCTGTTGTTTATTTTTCTTTTTCGTGGGGATAGGCAGAATCACATATCTCTTAGCTCTCTGGGACCTTAGCTCCCTCACCAGGGATCAAACCTCCACCCTCTCCACTGGAAGGCAAAGTCTTAACCACTGGACCTCCAGGGAAGTCCCTACATTTTAAACAGTTAGGAAATAACACAGTTATTCTATCAAAAGCATTAACTACAACACAGGGTTTTGATGTTCACTTACTACACACAAATAGTTTCACTATAAAGAGCATTCTCCTCTTTTAACCTAGGATTTTTCTCTCATAGGCTTCCATCTGTTTCCTAAAAGGTACTAAAAATCTGAAATTCTGGGTAACTTGAAAGATGAAGGACATTTTGGTGCTGATGAATCCCTCCAAGAGGAGAAGGCTTCCAGTTACCTGGTCTCGTGAATCTTGGAAGGTCTAAGACAATGTACCTTCTGCCACAGGCACATCCAATTCTCAAGTCCAGGAGAAGAGTATACTCTGCCTTGACTCCGATTAACTAGTGCTCTACAAGTTGCCCCAGACAAGAGAGGGGTGTCAGTTTCCAGGGCACAGTGAGGCGGGAGTAAGGGGACCTGAGTCTTGGCATCTTTCCTGAGGTCCAGAGAAGAACTGGGCTTCCCAGGTGGCTCTAGTCGTAAAGACACCAATTCAGGAGACGCAAGAGATGTGGGTCCAACCCCTGGGTGGGGAAGATCCCCTGGAGAAGGAAATGGCAGCCCGCTCCATATTCCTGCCTGGAGAATTCCATGGAGCGAGGAGCCTGCTGGGCTGCAGTCCATGGGGTTGCAGAGAGTCGCACGTAACTGAGCGCAGGGAAGAACTAGGTGTGCTAGAACCCTGCCTTCCCAGAGAGAGCCCGCATCTCGACAGTGCCAGCTTTCTTTCTGAGCTGTCATCTTACTTGTTTTAATCTCGCTTTAGCCTTTGTGTTTTGGCCTGTAACAGTGAAATAGAGGGGATATTTACCTGCCTTAAGGACATCACTTTAAAACACCACAACTTAAAACATAACAGTAAAGCATCTACGTTCAGACACTATGAATGTTATTGTCCAGATCCTCAAATATAAAGGCATTGTCTCTCCATTAGAAAACAGGTAAGGTTGCTTGTAAGCATGTATTCATGTCTAGAAGTGTTTAAGCATGATAAGACTTTCAACATTCAGGTTAACGTCCTATTTTTCTGTTAGCCTTTATAAGTGCTAGTATTTTAGATGAAAAATGAAAATTTTTAGAGATGACCAGGGTTATGTAAAACAGAAACAAAACAAATGGATGAGTGGGTTAGTTGGGGTTGAGTTTCAGGATAGAGAGAAAGCAGGTGGATGAAATGCCGGCATATGCAGGCCTACGTGAGGTCCCCCGGTGTGAGACGGCAAGATGCCACACGCTTCGCTGGGACAACTCCTTGCGCTGACTTGTTTGTCAGACAAACGACAGACATTCAAGATCGGAAGATGCACCTCTGCTCTCGGTGCGACATGCAGCAACTTCTGTCCAGTACCTGGCAGGCTGCACGGGACTCTTAGCTACAGTGGGGCTAGGATGTCTTGTCATTACAGGGTGGGTGGCCACTGAGCACGAAGCGGGGGTAGGTTCACTTTAAAAGCAATTGCCAAAGGTGGAACATTCATAAGGAGAGAGAAGAAAAGAAGCATTAAGGAGAGCGTAGTTTTCAATTCAGAAACATTACGTCAAAACATACTGGAACAAAATTGTTCGCTTGTTTATTTGGGAAAATCACAAAAGAACTTGAAAAGCAATTACAAACTGAGGAAATAAGAGACAGAGACGACCCAAAGTCAGTGGAACAGGAACAGATTTTTCGAGCTTGGAAAGGATTTAGAATATTTAGAATAAGTGTCCCAATTAAAAAAAAAAAAAAAATTTAAAAGAAGCTAATATATTAACCACCAGCAAAGCAGTAGATTATGTCTCTGTTTTACTAAGTTGTCCTAAGCTCTTTTTTTAGAAAAATCATGGTCCTCTTATCATCTATAAGCACATCAAAGTACATTCAGGAAGTCTGACAAGTGGATAATTTTTGCTTATATTTACCGTTTTGCTCCTAGGGTTAGTTGTTTCTTATTTTACAGTAACCAAATATTATTATTATTTTTTGATTTTCCAAGAGTTCCCAGTGAATATAAGATGTACTTATCCACAAACAGGAAGTTCAGGTGGCTGAGTTAACAGCAGCTTCACATGTGGGCTGCTGATGCTCTAAATGATATGAACTTCATTTTTTCAGGAAGGGTGATTGCACGTGTATGTCCAGCAGAAGAAACAATTTTTAAAAAAACTAATAAAAGTTTCGCTTAATGGAAGCAATGATCCCTGGATGAATTACTTTGGGAAATTCATACTGAACACATGGGAACACACGGCTCAAAACCTACTTCCCACCGTTTGGAGACTTCCACGGAATTAAAAAAAAAAATCATGATAATTTAAAAGCCAAGAGAATCCTTCTGTATCTTTAGTCTGTTTTGAGATACAGATTAAAATATTTATGGAGGAAACAATACATAGAGTTTGCGTGAAAATAACTACAGCAGCAAACAGGGGGCGCGAGATGAGATGGGCTTGGGGTTTTTGGCTCTTGGGATTGGGTGATGAGGGCATGGGGGCTCAGAACATTAACCCGTCTACCCTTGTATGTTAAATTTTCCACTGTAAAGGGATTGAAAAAGAAACCAGGCAAAAAATAAAAAGAAAATTTCCCTTCATGTTCTTCTAGGAGATACAATAGGTTAACACACCCCTTTACAAAGTTCAGAACACCAGACACCCAAACACCTACTTTTTGGTGGCTTCTAACTGAACCGTCTTCTGATCACCTTATTTTAAAAGTCTTTAAATTTCTCTTTACAAAGAAGGCCTTCCAGCCAAGGCCCAGAGGCCCTGGAGGGACTTACGTGGCTGCAATGACCACCTCCTCGGTGGTGACGGGCTGCGTGTGGGACCGGTCCTGTAGGCGCCGCAGCCTCTGCTCCACGGCCGCGTTGCGGGAACGGCGCTTCGGGACGCTCTTCTCATCAAACGACTTCTCCATCTCCTAAGGTGGGAAACAGTGTAGATGCCTGAACAACTGGAGGAAAGGAAGCTGAGGCGGCAGACTGTGGCTCTCTGTAGACCCTGCAGGGTCTCCAGGAGGGCCCCCCAGGAGGCAGCATCACCATCAGCAGCACACACACCCGCCACATGGGAGGAGAGATCACACCAGAGCCCAGAGCCAGAGCGGGCTGCAGGCTGGCCGTGGGGCTGCCTGCAGGAGGCGATGGCTTACTCTGATGACCTTTCAGCACATCTTACCCTGAAGAGCAGCCTCTTAGCAGCGACGCTTAGCCTGGCTCGCTCATCGACCTTTTCTTCATCTGTGAAGAGTCACAAATAAAGACTGAACATCATTAGAAAATGTAGGGAAAGTCTCTTAAAAGTTTTCCAAGGCGGACTTGGAAATCTTATGAATAAAAGAATCAATATGCTAAAGGGGATTGTCCCAATCCAGGGATCAAGCCCAGGTCTCCCGCATTGCAGGCAGATTCTTTATCGTTTGAGCCACCAGGGATGCCCCAAAATAATAAGAGGCAATATTTTCCTCTGGTTGAGGAAGACTATTCTTCTGCTCAGTGAAAAGGTACTAATTCCCATTGCAATTCACCAAACAAAATTCTTGTCCAGGCAATAATTTTCTATCATATTTGACTTAAGAATAGATATTATGGAATTAAGAAGAGTTTTTAAGGAAAGAATTTCTCTTCTTTATTATTAAATAGTAACAAGAAAGTAACATGAAAAACCTGCTTCTTTGATTCACATCATTGGTTTTAATAAATGGTTAATATCACAGCTCTCTCTCTCTCTCAAAACTAAAGAAGGTTCTTGTGAAAACCTCAACAGGTTTTATTATATTCACAGGA
Organism: Cephalophus harveyi; assembly: GCA_006410635.1. Taxonomy (NCBI): domain Eukaryota; kingdom Metazoa; phylum Chordata; class Mammalia; order Artiodactyla; family Bovidae; genus Cephalophus; species Cephalophus harveyi. The sequence continues at coordinate 317,829 of SJYT01034847.1, read as the reverse complement.
AGAAAATCTGCCGAAAAGAAAGTAATTGTTCCATAATCTCATTCTTTTCAAAAGCAAAAATCTTATCTAAATCTAATCTGGGGTGAAATGATTAAGAAGAAAGAGACAGATACTTGCCCTCGGCAGCTGGCATTTCTGAATTTGAAGTTGACCTAGGAAAGACATGAGTGAAAAAACAATAACAAACAATTAGCTGGCTGGAGTGGAAGATCCAAGGATCACATTAAAAGTGAAAATAAAAATTCAATTAAAGTCTCTTAAAGAACATCCTCCTGGTAGCAACTCTAGTTGTGACTACGCAAGGGCAACTATTACAGACACTGTGGAGTATGCGTGCACACAGCCCGGCCAAGTGTTTCACCTTGTGGAGACAAACCAGGACCAAGGAGGACTTATCAAACACAACTGACAATCATCTTTTAGACAAACGCTTTCATTTCTCTGTGTTAGCATATGATAAAAACTCATATACAACATGCAAATAGACATCGATAAACTGAATATGAATCTCCTTAGTTATTTTCACCATATAATCTAGCGGACAATCTGGATTCTAACTTAAGGGCATAAAAGTTTAAAAACATTAAACGTTTAATGTTTCTCATTTCTTACCATCTGAATGCAATTTAAAACGGTATGCTGATACTGGCATTATGGTCAACATTCTTTAAAGACACATTTATACTAGCCAAACAAACATCACTTATAGCTTGGATGGAAGCATTATAGAGTCATTACATCCCATTGAAACAGTATCAGAACCATCCCTGGGGTAGAAATTTCTATAGGATTTCTTATAAGTTTCTAGACCAGGCAACTTGACAGACACATGCCTACCTATCCGATTCCTTTCGTTCTGCCGAGGTTATGGGTTGAGTTCTAAATCTCTCGGAAGTCTTTCTATTTTCACCAGGAGAAAAATAGCGCCTCGGTTTCCGGGACCCTCTCTCCCGCTCCACACCAGGGCCTTCGCTTGACCCCTCAACCCGAGAATGGCTTTTAGAGTTGGTGGGGAGGAGGTACACAGAAGGGAGACAGAGAGAGGGAAGAAAGCAAAGGTTTATGTACCCTGGTGAGTCAAGGCATGGACAGTGAAAATCCCACCACATGCCTCTACCATGCATGTCGGGAGGTGGAACATTCCAGAGACCCGATACTCCAGAGGCACCCCCCACCCTCCGCCCCAGGCCTGTTAGTAGGCGCAAGCATAATGGTAGTTGTGGAGCCATGTCCTGGATGGTCTGCCCTACACACACTGGTGAGCTAAGCTGGTAAGACTCAAGGCAGGATGCCACACAAGTCGGAAGGTGAATAACTCTGCCAAGGACGTGCAAGTGACACATTGGGAGGACACGTGGACATCACCTACAGCTCGGGTTTCCTGCTGGCCCTGGCTGACTCCAGGAACGCATTGCGGAGCTGGGCAACCGAGACCTTCGTGTCCAGCAGGCCCAGTTCCAACTCAGCCTTGGACGTCTGCGACTCGGCATCTCGCTTGACAGCCGGGGCCTTGGTCTTCAGAGCCTGGAGCTGCGGAGGGCCCGTGTAGTCGGACAGGGAGCGGGTGAGGACCCTGTGTTTCCTCATGGGCACCTCATTCCTGTGACCTTGGGACACAGCCTCGCTCTGAACATACATGACCATCTCACTCCTGCCCATCCTCTCGGAGGGCTGCTGCTGAGCCTGGCGGGCCAGGCTTTCTGATTCCTTCTGAGGTTCCGCAGTAACTATGCCAACAGCGGGCTGACTCAAGTCCTCGGTTCCGGGGGGGGATTCCTGGCTTCTCCCAGACCCACGATCCTCCAAAACCGCAAGGGTCTTCCTGCTTTTCTCCAGAGCATCAGAGAAGAGCACATCTTCTGCTTTGGATTCACAAATATGGAGAACCGGGGTGTCTCTTCTTTCACCTTCTAGAACCTTTGAGGGGGGAGGCTTTGTGACAGTCTGGGGGGTTGGGCCCATCCAGCTGCCCTCGGAGATGCTTTCTGGGGTGTCTGAGGTCACCAGCGTGATGGTGTGGACGGGCTCTGCTGGCTGGATGTAGCCGCGGATGGGCTGTCTCACGGAGCTGGCCACCTTGCCTGAGACCCTATCGAAGGCCGAGTTCTCTGACTGAAAGGCCAGGTAATGACCTGGTGCCGTCTGGTGTCTCCTCTGAGTTAAGGACTCGGAGGCAAGTTCAGGGCTGCTGCGAGCGCTCTCCTCTCGCACCAATTTTTCTCTAACTTTAACTCTTTAAGAAAGAAAAAGGATTTAAGTTGCCAAGTGTGGTAATGGCTCTGGGGGAAGAGAGCATGTGTGTGCAGACCGAAGATGCCTGGAGACTGGATAAGCATCTTGGGGTCCCACTCGCCTTGCCAGAGGAAAGAGTTTGTATTGAGTTTACAAACTCACTCTTCCTTCTGAAAAGCTAGGAGGGGCCAGATGCTATCATGGGAGAGAATGGATGCCTTCCGACTAAACGAATACTCAGAAGCCCAGGAAAATTCATTACTATGCACCACTGGTATGCACAAGGGCGCACTGAGGCTGGGCTATGAGTGGGTAAGCTTTCCACATGGACAGGCCCAGTATATGGACTAGGGTGGGGGTGGTTTCCAGGCATATATAAGCCTAAAGACCAAATGTAATTGCATTGTCTCCTATAAATGTCATAGCATTCATGACGACGGTTTTTATTGAGCTCAAGATACAGCAAACGATTTTCAAGCATTTAAGAGTCACAAATTTTTCCATGCCATGCAGACAACATTCATTCATTCAGAAGACACATGGCCAGGTAAGACATCATCACTTCCAGCAGCTCCAGCACTAAGAGGGATGTCAGCAAAAAAAAAAAAAGATTTTTGTTGAAAGAATGCACTGAACATGTTCTCCCCACTGGAATGGTCATTAGGCCACCAGTTAAAAACTAATCCAAAGAGAGGGCTCTGGTTGTTTCTAGAGCTATTTAAATAGCCAAGAGCAAAACTGAAATCCACTGGAAAAGCTACTAACCTTTTCTTATTACTGTGGAAGCTAAGTAGCCAAGACCTCTGGCTGAGGGGCCCAGGAGACCTCTTTTCAAAGCCTCAGCCAGCCAGTTTGAGCTGTGTGGTCTCAGATAACCTACCTGCCTCAGCTGCTTCATCTTTCAAATGGAAATAATGTAACAGGATGTAACGTGATGCTTGCAAACTATGCATAGCGCTTAGCAAAGGGTAAACATTCAACAGTGCAAACTAGTTGTTTTTACTTTTTTTTTTTTTTAATACCACATAGTGAGGACGGACAAACTATTCAAACTGCTTATGAATGGACTGTGGACTGGGGATAATCTTTAAAAACTAGAGGATGCTTTTTAAGTAGAAGTGATTTCTCGGGGAATGTAAAACCTTTATTTGCTTAAGATTAGTCAGCAAAAATAACTGCTTGTGATATTCACTTTTTAGAAGGGAATTTTTCCTTAGATGACAAAGGCATCCTACTAAATTTGATATAAACACCTATGTGTCTTTCAACATAATATGTAGGATTTATATATTAAAGAAAAGTCAAAGACACACATAAAAGGCAGTTACTGTGAATCATTCAGGTGGAAGAGAAAAGTATTCTGAGTTGTTATTTTTCCCAGGGACTAGCGAGTGTTGGAGGTTTTCATATTTACAAGCTTTGTTAATTTGTTCAAATTCTCCTGTGGAATGTGACCTTGTCATCGGAGACAATCTGAATGTTGTCCTCATCCAAGAACAAAGTGACTGTTAGAAACTCGATATATGGGTGCTTTGTTCTGCCAATGACTTACTCATGCTTATTCCTTCTGTCTCTCCCTGCCCCCAACCTTAAAAATGAAGCAAGAGGGGGTTTTGTCTGCTTTGAAATCCAGATGCCCTACGCGTAGCTGTGGAAATTAACAACTGGTTGAGAGACAGGCAACATGGAAAGGAGGAGGCTGGAAGGCCAGGACAGGGGAGCCGATGATAAGATGGGACCCTGGGTGGTTAGCCTGGCTCAAGGGAGCAGCCCAGAGATGCTGGTTATGTGCTCACTACCGCTCCCTCCTGGCAGCATGTGAGTGGTGAGAAAGGAGAAAAGCCAGAGGTGGAGTCAAAAGATTTTTCAAAAGAGAAGCAAAATGTAACAGTATGAGCAGCCGTTAGGGCAGTAGAAGGAGAAAAAGGAATGATTAGAAAGCAACTTCCAGCAGCCCCTTTTGAACACATTATTTTCAAAAGCCCTGCCACCAAAAAGAGGGCAGAGGCGTTAGTTTCGGTGACGTGCGGGACAGGGACACACTCACTAAACACAAGCCGACAGCTTGGGAGATACCTGGACGGCCAGTTGATAAGAGAAGGTGTGTCCCCTTCGGAATCTTTCTGGAGAAACCACTCATGTTTGGGTTTCCCGGTACTATTTTGTACAAAAAAAACACAAAACTTCAGGTAAAGCCTATGAAAACGTCAACACATACAGACATCATTATCATCATTTAAAACCCTCAAGGCTGACTTTTCCTAAATAAGGAATAATGCTGGCTTTTGAAAATGTCTAAGCATGTTTTGCCATGGGGTTTCTATTTGGTGCACGGAATGTCTAAGACGTTCGTTTATTACAGATATCAAGATAGAACAAATACATCTGAAGCCACCAAATAAAGTGTTTTGTGGGATCATTTGGAAATATCAAGAGTCTGCTACAGTCATATTCTGCCTATAAATACCAGACAATTCTCTTGTTAGAGGTTGAATTAAAAATACAAATTATCATCTGTAAGTTCTGTAGAGGTACACTGGAAAATAGCCAAATATAAAAATAGTGTCCACGCAAAACAATATATATGAAATAAGGGCTATGAATAAAAAAAGAAATTCCATAAGATCATATCTTTAATTGCTAGTCTACATTTTTCTTTTATATTTATCACTGAATAATGCAACCGACAGTTACCAAATACTAATACAAGTCCATTTGATAAATGTTTATTGAGTTCTGACTATGTACAAAACACTGAGCTGGGGCCTGAGAAGTAGCCAAGGTAAATTAGGCATCATGCCAGCCATCAAAAACTAACATTGTGTTGGGCAAGATAACATAGGATTGACACACTCATTCTTCAACACGCAATCAAATATAATGCAAGGTCGAATATGACAAAGTTGTAATGCCAGGTTGAAGATATCTTACCAAAAAATCAGTGGCAAGGAAAATCTTGCCATCAGTATATAAAGCAAGACACAGGAGGACTACCCAAATCATTGACCTGCATGCTGTCACAAAACAGAAAAAGAAGCATGGGGACTCTACATGCCAGTTAAAATGTTTACCAGCCGACCTGTAAGAGTCCTTCAATACCAGACTGGAAACACAGATCAAAGACATTTCCCAAAGAACAGAATAACAATTAAAACAAAATTCTCTTAGTTTCTAAAAATCATTTTAATTTGGGTTTTGTTTCAAACTCCCAGGCAAGAACCTGTTGGCTACCACTACTGTGCATTTTGTTGTGACCACTGCAATCTGTCACACTTAGGCATGGATCCCTGTTCTCCAGTCTGTCTATACCCAAATCTATGACCCACCTTTCTGTCTCTACTATTATAGCCATTGAGCCCACGGTAAATAAAAAACTCAGATTATGGAAAGACATTTTTATTTCTAATGATAAAGGATCTAATTTCTCAGCATTTATTTAAACATAGGAATAGTTCTGCATATTGTCTGCAGTTTAGAAAGGACGCAATCAATATAGCTTGGGATAGAGAGAGAGCAATGGATACCTGCTTTTGAAAATCATCTGTTAATAACTCATATGCCTACCTCACAGTTATTTTAAGGCCCAGATGCTTTTTGTACAATAGAATGCTTTGCAACCTGTGACATATGCCATACAACTTTCTGAATATAATCTTCATTAATCAGAACAAAACTTGGTCAATATAACCCTAAAAAATTATCAGGTCAGTTATAAGTAAACAGGTTCTAGGGATGTAATGTATGACATGGCAAATACAATTAACAGTGCTGTATGATATATATGAGTTCTCATTATAAGCAAAAAAAATTTTTTTCTATCTTTGATTTTGTATCTATACAAAATGATAGATATTCACTAAACTCTTTCTCCCTGGACTCGTCCAGCCCCACAGCTACATGGGCTGGCTGCCTTTCATTACATAGGTCTCTCCTTAACTATTATTAGAGACACTTTCCTAACCATTTCACATCAAATAGCAACCTCAATCTCTTCCTTTTTTAAGTTTTTTATTTTTTTATTGAAGTATAGATGATTTACCATGTTGGATTAATTTCTGCTGTACAGCAAAGTGACTCAGTTATACACATATATATTCTTTTTCATATTCTTTTCCATTATAGTTTATTATGGGGCATCGAATATAGTTTCCTGTGCTATACAGTAGGACTTGGCTGTTTACTCATTCTCTACATATAGTAGTTTGTATCTGTTAACCCCTTCTCTTCCCTTCCTCCTTCCCCTTGGCAACCACAAATCTGTTCTCCATGTCTGTGCCAATCTCTTCTGTTTGATTAGAAGCATGCCTTGGGTCCTAAAATGATGAATTGAAGTACAGCATTGGGACTTCCCTGGTGGTCCAGTGGTTAAGAATCAGCCTTGCAATGCAAGGGAACTAAGATCCCATAAGCCATGGAGCAGCTAAGCCCACGTGCTGTAACTGCTGAGCCTGTGTGCTCTGGGGCCTTCGCGACACAACTAGAGAGTCCCTGCGCTGCAAAAGAAAGATTCTGAATGAGGCAATGAAGATTCCAAGTGCCACAGCTAAGACCTGACACAACCGGAAAAAAAAAAAAGTGCAGCACAGATCTGGGAAATTCACGGGCACCCGAAAGTGTGGAACATAATGGAAGTTAGGGACCAAGTTTCCCACCATGGAAGCCTGCAGGGTGCCCAAGAGAGGCCCAGACTCAGATGAAAAGATACATCATTTCATGAAAGTACAAAATGTATTTCCGGGGCTCAGCAGGTACTGTTTTTTTAAGATGAAATAACAGTAGCTGAGCATTTTAAAACATGAAAAAAATAAAGAGATCACAACCGGATAGTGGCAATGAAACCCTGGGTTCTTTTGTATTTTTTAAATCTTGCATGGATAATGTTGTTTTATGGCCTTTAACATTCTGCTTAACTACTTTTAATAATTAAGACTTGGTTAAAAAATTAACATTGGGAAGGATTAGTTTCATATGAACATAATGAGTTCAATAGATGATACTACCAGCCTATGAGAGCTAAGTGAGCCCTTGCAAAGTCAAGAATCAACATTGGTGGCCAGAGATACAGCAGTGATGGAAACCTTTTCTCTCTTGACAGGGGGAAATGGTTATACATTTCCCTGAACTCACTGGCCTGCATCCTTAAAATACTATGTGCATCTTGATATAAATTATATCACAGCTTAAACATATATCACTGCTGGGACAGAGAAGAGACTGCGGTTGCCAACAATGAGGTAGGGGAGGGAAGGATTGGGAGTTTGGCATCAGCAAAAGCAAACTATTATATATAGAGAGGGCTTCCCTTGTAGCTCAGTCGGTAAAGAATCTGCCTTCAGTGCAGGAGACCCGAGTTCGATCCCTGGGTTGGGAAGAGCCCCTGGAGAAGGAAATGGCAACCCACCCCAGTGTCCTTGCCTGCAGAATCTCAGGGACAGAGGAGCCTGGTGGGCTGCAGTCCATGGGGTCACAAAGAGTTGGGCACGACTGAGCAACTAACACTTACTATATAGAGAGAGTGGATAAACAACAAGGTCCTACTATAAAATACAGGGAACTATATTCAATATCCTCAGATAAACCATAATGAAAAAGAACATGAAAAGTATACATATATGTGTGTGTGTGTGTATAACTGAATCACTGTTTTATAGCAGAAATTAACACATTATAAATCAACTACTTCAATAAAATTTTTTTAAAAGCCTCACTGTTGGATCATGGAGTAAAGACTTCCTGAGTAATCAAAATGTAGAAACACAGTCTTCTGGGGGCAGGAACAAGATAAACATGTGAGATAACCACTTCATCCCAGTTTCCCTCAGGGCTAATCTCAGCGCTGAAGGCCTAAATGCTGCAAGGTTGGCTGAAGAAGAGCGGAAGGTATGTGCAGATGGACCAGGGTGTCAGAGGGAACGGCTGAGTCTGAGGAAGGGACTGGAGGGGTCTTCCAAGGGGATCAAGCTTCCCCTTTCCAGATGGATATGGGTTTCCATGTCTCCTACTTGACTTCTAACAAAGTAACCAAACAAAGTAAGGTAGGAACTCGACTGGCCTGGTTGTGGGGCCAGCCTAGAATCAGCCTTTTGGGGTTGGAGGCTGAGTTCGAAAGGCCCCCAGAGCAGCCAGTGACTTTTTGGTTCACGTTTCACAATCCCCACTCACAACTGAACGGGATTTACAAGCACATGGACTCAAGACCATGTACAAGGATTCCAAGCCCAGACAAAGTGGAAAGAACCCTGAAGTACAAACAAGGGCTGCTCCAAGCATACTCTGCTGATTGGGGTCACTGGTCCACAGTGAGATAAAAGGCTTGGACCAGAATGTAAATGATGGTCTCTGAGCCTGCTGGGTAGGTCAGTGATCCCTTCTTCCCATCACAACTTTCTTGAGGAAGGAAAAGACCCATGGCCTACATTCCTTGCAAATCCCTTATATGTTGGGGGCTGACACAGAGTTTGCAGACTGGCTATTTCAAGCAGCACTGCTATCGTTTCTTGACACTTCATGAAGACGTGGAAAACAGCAGAACATTTACTCAGAAATAACTGATGGAGGCCCTTGATGTGTGTTAGATGAGGGGAAGGAGTTGGGAAAATGACTGAGATGCGGTTATCTATTCTTCCTGCAAGACTGCTACAAAAGTAATGCTATCACTGAGATCATCCTTACCAATCTTATGGATTGGCTTAATATCAGATGCATGGCGCCATATTTGGGGAAATCCTGACAAAACTGCTAACATCCTTATCTGGGTGTGTCAGCTTTGTTGTAGGATACTGGGCATCTAGATGTCCCTCTTCCTGAGACACGAAACACAGGGGGAGCTGTATTTGTGAGACACCTCATTTGGTACATGAGGTCTTTCTCCCCTTTACCCCTTTTGGCACAAACATCGTCAAGAAGTCAAACAAATAAACTTAGGGCTCCCTGTGGCAAGTCAAGTCTCAGCTTTATAACCATACTGGGAAAAGGACAATCTGATAAAGAGAAGAACAGACTGGTTTGGGAGTCCAGCAGCACATAATGTGTAAGAGACTCCAAAAATGACTCTGGTTTCTATTAAGACAGGGAGAAAGTTATACAAACTTGGAAAGGGCAGATGAGAAGGTGGACTCTGAAAGTATTCTCATTGATCAAGAGCCCAGTGAGAATGAGACCCCCAGATGTGACCTGACTACTGAAGAACACAAGCAGACTAGTGCTACCTGTATTATTGACAATTCACATTCATTAATGTCCTCCAAGATGGGACTAGCCATCTTAGCAGTCACGTAGAGAACTTATTGTCAACTAAAACTGCTAGGTCTGCTTCACATGAACTGCTATTAAATCAAGTTTCTCCAATCCTGAATTTATACACTGATTTTTTTTTTCCCCTTTCTAAATACAGGACTTTCTTTCTTAAATTTCATCTTGTTAGTTTCCTACCATTATTCCAGGTACAGGCGCTCTCTTGCCTCCATGCTCCCGTAGTCTCTTCCTTCTTTCTCTCTCTCCCCCATCCCCTCTAATCTCTTCTCCCTCAATCCCGCCCTCTTCCTTTTCTTTTTCTTTTTTTGCTACCATCAAATTTATTTACAATCCCTCCTCCAGAAATTGGTATCTCCCAGATCACCTAATGAAATGCCAAACAGGATCAAGTTAAGAACCAAGGCCAGTATGGAACCAAGACTTCATCACCTCATGTGTAGGTAATTGCAACCACCTCTTAGTGGCCTCCCCGACTGCAATCAATTCTCCTTCAGCCAAATCCCCCACACTCCTCCAGCGTATTCTTTCTAAAGTACATAACCAAGCACCCTTGCTTTCAAATCCTTTGGGCACTTCCCATTGTACTGTTCACCAGGAGAAGGCCAAATTCCTTGTCACAAGTTGTCCTGTGATTGGTCACCACCTGACTATCTCAACTCATCCCATCCCCTTCCTTCTAGGTCACCTGGAGCAGCCACCTCTCCATGTCTAGCAAACTCACCACATCCTTAAGGACTTAGTTCAACTACAACCACTTCTCCAAGGAGGAAAGATGAACAACTTATCTTGGTATTCCCATGGCACCCAACCTTGGGCTCTATAATCTTATTTACCCCACTGTGTTGTGGTTAACTCATACACTTAAAAAAAATAACATGCCCACCCAGAAACACAGTGCCTGGCACAAGATAGCTTTCTTGAATGAACAGCTAAACTACTTCAGAGCTGAAATTAACCCATAAATCAAGACCTTTCAGGTTTGGGTGGATGGACAGATGCCTACTGAGTTTGAGTTTCCCCCCACCCTGACTACAAGTTTTCATTTTGTTTATGGGGATGAGGTTTTTAAATACCTTATGTAAATCCACATAAACGTTTTCTATAATATCCCCAATCTTATATCCTAAAATTTCTAGCCTTCAAAGGGCAAAAACAGCTACCTCTTTTTTCTACTATGATGGAAAATAGAACCAACATTAATAACAAGAGCAATGTATCATGAAGAACTCTGATGGATTCAGAGACCTTGAATGACTGACCAGATCATGGACTCAGCTATATGATCCTAATCCAGTTACTTAAAGTCTTTCATCTTCAGGGCTTTTCATGTATAAAATAGAGTTTTAAACTAAATAATCTCCCAGGTTATTTCTGATTTTAACAATTTAACATTCTTTAACAACGTATCTATTTTGTGGGGTCCTGGGGTGAGCCAGCTTTCTATTGGGCAGTGGCTACCTCCCCAGGAGAGGGCTATAGGGTTATCTGTGAAAGAGATGGTGACCTTGAGTATAAGAGAACTTTTTTTTTTTTTTTTTATGATGTGGCAACTGGAGAATTATATCACCAGGAAATAAGAACTCACGCTAAGTTGTCATGGAAAGGAGCTGCTCTGGGTTTGCATCCCTAAGTATCTAATAAAATGACATGCTTTGACTCCTCATAACCCCTAAGAGTTAATGGACGAAAAAGTGATTCCTGCCACCAAAATGAAGTCAAATCCAGCACAGTAAAATTGGTTTCACCCTGTGGGTGTCTAGCTCTAATTATATAACAGCTCCTAATTATAAAACATGATTCAGCTTAAGAAGAATAGCTATTAACACCAGCATCTCATTCAAATTAACAGTTTATTTGCTGAAAGTTGTTTGTTTGGAAAAACTGCTAATGATTGCTCTGCACATTCACACGGGTGTATGAATGTGCAAAGCCACAAGCACACAGGCAAAATATTGCATTTTAAAATCTATCAGACATTTGAATTTTTAGGACATACCAGCTAGCATTTTGGGTGGCATCATCTTATTTTGTTCAGTTGATAGAAATGGACTCTTGACAGTGAAAACAATAAAATGAAAAAAAAAAAAAAAAAGGCAATGAGTTAACTGTAAAAATGGCCCAAAGCTAGAAGAACAAGACAAGAGTGATGTCTGGGGAGACAGGAACTGAAAGGTGAAAACAATCCTGTGTCAATACAAACACAGACATGTGAGAAGTACCCAGCGGTCTCTTTAGAGAGTAGATCCTAAGAGATCTCTGTTCCCACGACATTCTGCCCCAATGTAGACTCTGTGTTAGGAAACTTCCTGCCGTAGCAGAGACAGAAGCTGACCCAGGAATGCCAATGGTCAAGAGGCAGTTGCCTCACTCAGCATCTCACCAATTAACTAAAACAATGAGCTCCAGGCTCTGGAGACAGTTTTTAGATGCAAACCTCTCACTGGGAGATGCGCAAAAGATCGGAAATAAAGGATAAAAACTCTAAACATGAGAAGCCACGTGCATCTTAATGTTCATAGCAGCACTATTCACTATAGTTAAGATATGGAAACAGCCTAAGTGTCCATCAACAGATGATGGATAAAGAAGATGTGATGTGTACATACACGATGGAATATTCCTCAACTATAAAAAAGAATGAAATATCGCCATTTGCAGCAACCTGGATGGACCTAGAGAGACTATAATACTAAGTGAAGTACATCATAAAGACAAATACCATAAGGCACCACTTATATGTGGAATGTAAAATACGACGGAAATAAACATATCTATGAAACAGGAAGAGACTCACAGACATAGAGAACACACTTGTGGTTGTCAAGGGGGAAAGGTGGGGGAGAGATGGATTGGCAGTCTGGGGTTAGCAAAAAGAATTAGCAAAAGAATATGACTATAACATATGGTTCAAAATACGAGACAATAAGTCCCTAAACTTTGAGCAGTTTAGCCTGAAGGATGAACAAAGGCCCTCAAAGCCAGGATGCTATTCAATTGTTTTGCTATTTGTAGATATTTTTCTGGTCACTTCTTAATCTTCTAAACTTCTCTGTCACATATTTCCAGGTCAGATACCATCTTATTTTCACTTACAGTTACTGGGTCACCAAGAGTTCTTTGTTGTTTTAATTCACAAAGTATTTTTTGTCTCTCTTCTCCCCAAACGGAAGTCAGACAACAATGACCCCCTGACACCTGAATTTCCCGGCTCTAGAGAAAGGACTACCAGCAGCATGTTAATCCACTTAAATCCATCTTTAATAGCTGAACAAATGAAGTCACTGTGGACTAAATCCCAATGCTATTTTAACATCATACCTGTCACACATTACTTTCCTTGCTTTTTAATGTAAACACATGTCTGGTCTTTTCCTTCTCTATATGAAATGATTTGTGTTTCTTGGCCTGCAAATTTGTATGTCTTGAGTGGCTTCAAAAAACAAGGCATGCGCTTCCTTGCAAACTCCTTTACAATTTCTTCATTCTTTTAAGCCTTTCTTCTGTGAAAGAAAGGCACTGTCAAGCAGAGGCTAGGTGTATGAACACTCCCAGGTAATATGCCTCATCAAATAACCAGGAGGGGACTTCCCCGGAGGTCCAGTAGTTAAGACTCGCCTTGCCATTACAGGGGACATGGGTTTGACCCCTGGTCCAGGAAGATTCCATGTGCTGTAGGGTCTGGAGCCCGTGTGCACCATGACTGCCAAGCCCGTGCGCCCTCCAGACCGTGCTCTGCACTGAGCACCTCAGCTAAAGAGCAGCCCCAACCCTGCAGCCAGAGAAATCCCACGCACAGCAATGAAGACCCAGTGGAGCCAAAAATGTTTAAAAAGCAACAAAACCAAGAAGGAAGTGGGCTCTTAAGATTTTAAGTGATAAATACTTTTGAATATTGAGATTTTAACTCACACAGAACTATCATGTATCCTATCATTTTACCTGGAATACTCTGCACAGTTTTTATTATTATAAGTGAAGTGAAAGAGAAGTTGTTCAGTTGTGTCCGACTCTTTGCTACCCTGTGGACTGTAGTCCACCAGGCTCCTCCGTCCATGGGATTCTCCAGGCAAGAATACTGGAATGGGTTGCCATTTCCTTCTCCAATGCAGGAAAGTAAAAAGTGAGAGTGAAGTCGATCGGTCGTGTCCGACTCTTAGGGACCCCATGGACTGCAGCCTACCAGGCTCCTCTGTCCGTGGGATTTTCCAGGCAAGAGTACTGGAGTGGGTTGCCATTGCCTTCCCCTCTCTTAGAAGCTAATATCTCTAAATATGCTAGTGTAGATGGTCAAGCCAGTAGCAGCTGGTCTCAGAGTCAATACACTTCAATAACTGAAATAGTCTGTTTTAGACGTAAAACTGCCACGTGAAGATGGCCATATTTACTTTGTCCTAACGTGGAATAAACAGCAGTATTTTCTATCATGTTTTCTTTTTTTTTTTCCTAGAATAAATTTGCCTGATCTCAGGTTCTTATCCCCCTCAATTCACCTGCAAACCTAATGTTTATTTGAACTGAAAAAATACATTTAGGAGTCTGCCTAGACAATTAGCCTAAACCATGAAGTAGGAGATTTATAATTGCATTCTAATTGTTCAGCACACTTTTAAAATATCTAAACTGAACTCAAATTTAAACTTAGATATTTTAATTGAGAGAGAAACATATATCCTCTTCGGGCATCTGACTTTCTGATTTCATCCATTCTCTGATTTTCCGTTTGCTGACTCTGTGACGCAGCAATTTCTCCTACTGGTGGATCTTTTCAATGAGGTGTTTTGATACACAGCAGTATCCTTAGCATGCTGATATACTACTTAACATATGTTATAGTCATATTCGGTGTATATTGGGCATACTTCACATAACCTAAACTGAGACCCACTGGAAATTGGTTAGTGGTGCCCTTCCACTTGGTGATTTTAAATGACAGCAACAGAAACAATGGCTCCAAAGTCTTGGGTATGATCACAGGAAAACGAAGGAAAAGACACTTGTTAAAGGCAGGTGAGAAACAGAAGAAAGATCTTGAAAATGTGTCGCCATAACACCTGTTCAGTTTGTTCTTTTAAAAAAGAACATACCAAGAACTAAATTGATAAATTTATAAGACTGGGAAGCTTCCTGCTTTGGTAGAACCTGTGTTGACATTGTGAAAATGAAAAAAAAAATCATCAATATCATTATTTCTGTAGTTAACCCAGAACTTTGCAGAGGTCCGAGCACCCCAAATCTCAGACACAGAAGCGGCAGAGGGGATGTAGGTGACGGTGGGTCAACACTTACCTGGCTCGAGCCTCCGCAGGGAGTGGCAGGTCACTGGTGGAGTGGCTTGGGGAGGCCGGCTGCCCAGGCGATGGACTGGGCAGGCTGTGCACTGGCTTTGGGGACCTTGGCACTTCACCGAGGGCAGAGTCTCGCCCGGAGAACGAGAAGGAGGAGGAGACCTCCCCTGCGGGGGGCAGGTCTCGGGCCAGCCCGGCGGCACTGGGCTCTTGACCACGTCTTTGGTTTTCTGCGTTGAGCAGCACCTCTGTGTCGGAAATACCATCACTCCGGTGCAGGCCATAGTCCTTGGACTCAGCCACGCAGGTCCTGAGCCCCGAGAGCTCAGTCCTGGAGTAGGTCGAGCTGGAGTCTCTGCTGGACTCGGCCGATCGCTCACTTCTTCCCCCCCTTTTCTCCGCAGCCTCGGGGTCCTTTCTGGACCTGCTGTATCGAAATGGAGTTTCAGAGTCCACTTCCGGATCCAGGGTGAGCCCATACTTTTCTGCCAGCTGCCGTCTTCTCTCTGCTTTGTACCTGGCGATTCTTTCGGCTTTGGACTCGAGGCTCTGGGTGTCCATGATGCCTGAACTGTAGGGGGAGTCAGCATGGATGCCTGAAGTTTCTGTGCACTGTTTGGATCGAGTCTGCTTTTCTAGTGAAGAATCTGAAGTTTCTTCTTCTTCATTTGATCGACCTACAAGAAGATCATATACACAGAATTCCATCAAAGACGTGCATTTATCCTACTCTGTTCTGTACACAACACACTGAGTGGCCAGGCTGTGAAGAACAGATTTCTCCCCTCCTTGAGGCCGCCTACAGTGATTTACCTGGGAGGCTGAGGAAGTCTGAGGTCTGCAGGGAAATACATTAAGGGCTGAGATGCTCTGTGAGCAGCACAAGCCACGTCAGGCACGGCCTCGGCTTAAAGCTCAATCTTGACAGCCTCCACTGCTGCTCAGTGTCATTTCCCCTTATTCATGTACTTTTCTGCTTTTGAGTTTAATATTTCATGTGTGAGGCCAGAGGATTTGTTCAGAGTCCTCTAGAAAGGATAACAGATACTTGAACTGCGGTAATTTGACAAGTGACAGAGTGTGGTTTCTCAGGATCGAGAACTATAATAATAGTAACTAAATATAGTAACTATAATAATAATGGGCCATGTCAATATCCGCCAGGTAGTGGTGGTGCTCTCTGTTAACAGAAGTGGCTTTTTCCAATTACACTATGCATGTGTGATGTAGAAAAGATCCACAATGAAAACACAGGAAAGTTAGCCCCCAAGTCACTAATAATCACTAGTCTATAATCATCAGTAATAAATAAATGCATAATTTGCTAAGCTTTCCTATATACTCTTTCTAGTCTTGGTGATTGCTTTCTATATAACTCATATTTTATATAAACCTTGAGAGTCCCTTGGACTGCAAGGAGATCCAACCAGTCCATTCTGAAGGAGATCAGCCCTGGGATTTCTTTGGAAGGAATGATGCTAAAGCTAAAACTCCAGT
Source organism: Cephalophus harveyi (assembly GCA_006410635.1). Classification (NCBI taxonomy): domain Eukaryota; kingdom Metazoa; phylum Chordata; class Mammalia; order Artiodactyla; family Bovidae; genus Cephalophus; species Cephalophus harveyi. The sequence continues at coordinate 301,561 of SJYT01034847.1, read as the reverse complement.
ACTTTAGCCACCTCATGCGAAGAGTTGACTCATTGGAAAGGACTCTGATGCTGGGAGGGACTGGGGGCAGGAGGAGAGGGGGACGACCGAGGATGAGATGGCTGGATGGCATCACGGACTCGATGGACGTGAGTCTGAGTGAACTCCGGGAGTTGGTGATGGACAGGGAGGCCTGGCGTGCTGTAATTCATGGGGTCGCAAAGAGTCGGACAAGACTGAGCGACTGAACTGAACTGAATGATCTACATAAAACATTTCCCTGCTTGCAAATCTTATTTTGAAGATATCAGTTTTTAAGGCTTTATACTATTTAACAGGCATTTTAGAATCAATTTAAGCCATTTCATATTTCTAGGCATTTAAGTTGATTCTAACTTTTAATCCATCTTATTTTCTGATTACAATTACAAAAGATAGTTGCGTAAAAGTAGAATTGCTTTATCAGTAAGTACCTCATTTTAAGATACTTGCTATATTGTCAAATTAATTTCTATAAAGTTTGCATCAATTTACAATGAAATCTGAAATTTATTTTCTCTCACAAACACTGCTAATTTTAAAAAAAACACCTTTGAAAATATGAAAAAGAATGTGCATATATGTATAACTGAATCACTTTGCTGTACAGCAGAAATTACCTCAATCCTGTAAATCAGCTATATTTCAATAAAAAATAAAGATAAGAAAGCATCCTTGTAATATATAAAACTATAAATGAGAATATCAAATAATCATATAATTTATTATCTATCTGTATCTGTTGTACTTCATTTTACACCTCTATTTTGGATTTATATAAATAGTTCCATATTTCTAAAAATGTTTGTCATGATGTCATGTTTCTCCAAAAAATTAAAAATTGCCCTAGATTACCAGGAAAAAGAGGATGCATGCATTTTTCAATTATTTAGTAGCCATTTTACTATCTTTTTCTCCTCTAGAATATCTGGTCAAGCTTGTTGCTCTATATTCTTTTGATTCATAGTGTCATTTTAATCAGTTTATATAAAATTTTATAGGTATATGAGTTCTTTAAATTTTTCATGAATATTTCCAAACTTAATTTTTTGTGAAGTCTGTTGAAGATTGTCTTTGAAGCACAGATGTTCATTATGTAGTCAAATCAATTGTCCTGGTCACTGGTAATTTCTACCACTATTTCTGTGTTTTGAAAGTCCATTTCCATTCAACTGGACCTAAATATTCATTTTTGTTTCCATATTCTTATTTATTCTCTTATAATTAATGATGTGAGTCACTGAATTTTTTTTTTGTGCTGAGTAGGAAGTGAGGATGGGACATTGTCTCTCCCCATTGCCATCCCATTTTTCCCAAGACAAGTTAAATAATTCTTCCTGACTAACATGATGCTTACAAGTTCATATGATACATTTTATATACAGCAGGATTTATTTTGGTACTCTGGGTATTCTTGATTCTTCATGTGTGTAATGAGAAAAAAAAAACCTTAGTTCTCTAGTTTTCTGGCCATAGAAAACCAGAAACTGTAGAGACAAGCAAACTGATAACATTATGAAGGGGGGACTAGCAACTCCCTCTGAAGAAGAAACTAGAAGACTCTGGCTATTAAAAGCAGCAGCACAGAGCAGCAGAACCTGGGATGCAGACAGGAAGAGCAGCCCCGTATATGCCATCCTCTCCTAAGGTCACGTGGGATATCTGATGCTCATATCAACATCTGAGAAACCACAGAAAAACTAAGTCTGTTTGACATGCTATTTAACAAGAAATAAATATACAATGCATTTAAAATTACACTTATTCAAATAATTTAAAGAGGATATTTGTTGCATAAACACAGAGTGAGATCCCTAAGCATCTAAGGTCCAGCTTTGCCCGTCAAGTTCCCTGATGCAAGCAGCTCGGCCCTGTGCTGGGCATCAGGGCACTCTGTTTAAACCTATTATATATAAGAGATGGCTGTCTTATTCAGCCCTTTCCCAAACAAACCTGAGGATCTCTGACAGCTGGGGCCCTGAGGAGATGGAGAGAAAGAGCCAGTACCTGCCCCTGGTGGGGCCCAGGCTCAGGTGGGGGAGAAATGATTGGTCATCAATTACTCAACAGTGGGGTCCTTTCTTGTTGTGACACCAGGGGACCACACCTGGGAGGCGTGGTGGAGCTGACGTGGGTGTTGCTGCCAGTTTTACCAGACACATATCTTTAAAAAAAAATTACAATCTGCACAGTTTACTTGTTGCAACATCTCCTTTTCCAGGAGTGGACAGAAAACGCTGATGACAGGGAATTCCTGGTGGTCCAGTCCTTGAGAACCAGCCTGCCAATACAGGGGACATGGGTTCGATCCCTGGTCTGGGCACTAAGATTCCACATGCTGTGGGGCAACTAAGCCCATGTGCCACAACTACTGAGCCCGCACGCCTTGAGCCTGTGCTCCACAACAGCAGAAGCCACTGCAAAGAGAAGCCTGCCCGCAGAAACTAGAGTGGCCCCCGCTCACCACAATTAGGGAGAACCCGAGAAGCCACGCAGACCCAGCACGGCCAAAAATAAATAAAGTTAAAAAAAAAAAAAGGTTGACGAGAGGCCTGCCGGCCACAAGCTCACCGATGTGTGGGCTGGCCGGGTCTGTGGCACGCATGTATCTGGGCGTGTCCTCCTCCAGCAGGCGATGAGTCACCAACCCCGTGCAGCTCTGCAAGAGGATGGGCTGCGTGTCGGTTTCAATTCCTTCTAAGCGCCGGGCAATTCTTTCTTTTCTGTGCGAGACACCAACAGAGGCAGAGTGATTAGGGGCATTGGTTCTCCGGGAACACTGGTTACTGCTCGGCAAACTCTTCTCCCTCTTCATTAGCTACAATGAACATCTTACCTTTTCATTTCTAAAAATTCTTTCCTCTTTGGTTCAAAGATTTTCCTTAATTCTGCAACTAAAAGAAGACAAAAAAGAAGAAAAAGATGATCCGGTATTTAGCTGTCACGCATTCATTTTATTCATTCATTCACACAACATCTATCTTTGGAACTCTGTTTATGGCTCCCCTGCAACAGTGATGTACAAAACGGACATAGTTCTTGCAGACTGTGTAATAACAGGGGAGGTAGGTGCCAAATGAGTAGGCATGTACGCAGACATAGACACAAATACACACTCACATGTACATGTCACAGGTTGGTCTAAGAAGTAACACCGTGAGAACAAGAGATGGAAAAAAGAAGTGAGCTCTATTTCGCCCAGGAGAACCAGGGGAGGCCTCACCAGTTTGTCTCTAGGTTTTTCTCTAATCAGCAGAAAGCTCACTATCTGGTTTTTAGTTTTACATAGTATTTTAAACTTTCCATCCTGCAAAACTTCAAACATTGGCAAAAGTAGAGACTGGAGGACCATGAGCCCACGCGCTACCAGCACGTTATACACTCAAGAGCTCACAGCAGTCTGGCCTCACCCATCACTGAACCTGTCAAGATTTGCAACCTCCTTCCTGCTTGGGTTTCGTAATGTGGTACACCTTCTCCAATACAGTTTAGATTAACCTGGTTCCTGTGCCTCCCCTTTCCAAGCTTTCACTGGGAGGAAATGTTAACATGTTTCCTTGCTGGAATTTAGGTTGATGGTAGAAAGGTGATGACCCTCACTCCCCTGGGCAACACTGGATGATCAGACAAACATTTTGCTGATCTTGGGAGGGCCTCAAATAACACTGACCACAAGGATATTTTTATTGAGAGGCCACAGGTTTCTGTGGAAATGGCCAAATTTGGTAGAGAAATTCTTCTTGCTTCCTCCTCAATCCCGTGAATTCACAAGGGCTTCTCTGAGCTTTTCCTGCTGATGTCCCAGGAAGAGAGGAGTGGTGATAGGTCTGGGGCCCATGAAACATCTCAAGTCTGAGTCAAAGCAGAAGCTCAAAGGATGGGATATAAATGCTTGGGACTTAATTTGCAACTGCTTCAATTTCCACTTGAAAATTGGAACTTCAATTTCCAATCTTTTAAGTGGCTGTTTTTATTTTTGGCCACATTTTGTGGCTTGCAAGATCTTAGTTCCCTGATCAGGGATTGAACCTATGCCCTTAGTATTGAAAGCATGAAGTCCTAACCACAGGACTGCCAGGAAATTCCCTAAAGTGGTTCTTTTTAGGAAGGAGTCAAAACCATACATGTGCGTACACACATGACTTCTAAATTGTCCTTTGATTGTGTTCAGAGATACCAGCCATGTTTTTACTTATTAATTTATTTTTAAATGACAGCTACCTTAACAGTGGGTTGGACTGACATTTTAACAAGGATAGTTGGCGTCACAGGTATCTCTGTCACCAGTGGCCTTCCCGGGAGTAGCTAAGAGCAAATGCTCGCAAGTGGAGAACCAGGGTCCAGTGACAACGGTACCTCCTGCCTTTGGAGGAAGTGTGGCTTATCACTGCTTCCCAGTTAACAAATGAGCTCTCACGAGATGGTGGTGATAAAACTTTCATGGCTGGTAGCACAGATTCCGGAGATATTTTCAAGGATAAGTATCAATGAATTATTTAAAACCCGAAGTGGAAAACTGAGCTCTATTTTTCATAAAACGGCTCCAGAAACAGTTGACACCAAATTCCAAGGACTCTGGGAGGTTTGTCTTAAACCTGTGCCCCAAACCCATAACTGAGAAATGAAGTATATGCATAGAGCCTGAGGGGTACAATGACATGTTGCCTTTTCTCCTGAATTATTTCAACTAGGTAGATCACAGTCTGAAAGTGTGTGTGCACGCTCAGTCATGTCCAACTCTTTGCAACCCCATAGACTATATAGACTGTAAGGCTCCTCTGTCCATGGGGTTTCCCAGGCAAGAATACTGGAGTGGGCTATCATTTTCCTCTCCAGGGGACCTTCCCAACCCACGGATGGAACCCAGGTCTCCTGCCTTGACAGGTGGACTCTTTACCACTGAACTACTTGGGAAGTCAAATGTGTGTATCCCCCTCACCAATTCCTATGTTAAAATTCTAACCCACAAAGTGATAGTGTTAGGAGGCGGGACCTTAGGGAGGGATTAGGCCCCGCGCTCATGAATGGGGACTGGCTCTTTAATAAAGAAGCCCCACAGAGCTCCCAAGGGCTTCCCTGGTGGCTCAGACAGTAAAGAGTCTACCTGTGATGCAGGAGACCCGGGTTCAATCCCTGGGTTGGGAAGATTCCCTGGAGAAGGAAATGGCGACCCACTCTAGTATTCTTGCCTGGAGAATTCCATGGACAGAGGAGCCTAGCGGGCTACAGTACATGGGGATGCAATGAGTTGGACATGACTGAGCAACTGACACTTTCACCACTTCTTCACAGAGCTCCCGAGCCCCATCCACCACGTGAGGATGCCATGAGAAGCTGGCAGCCTGCAACTAGCAAGAGGGCACGCACCACAACCTGACCATGCTGTTGCCCTGATCTTGGACTTCTAGTCCCCAGAACAGTGAGCAATAAATTTCTGCTGTTTATAAACCATCTGAATGAAGTAAGCCAGAACAAGCATAAAAAATAAGAATGCAATGCATTCGGAGAGGCACACGATGTCTACTCTGAACAATTAAGTTGACTTTTCTGGTCCTCATTTGCGACTGAAAATCATTTTTATCTCATTAAAACTTGAACATTTTCTATAGAAGTTGTGTACCTGAAAACATTTAAAGAAAATCCAGCAGTACAGTGAAAAAGATAAGCAACACGCTCCATCTTGACATTATTTCCCATAATCCGGAAAGAAAGGTCAACTCATGGGGAGCTGACACACACATAACATAATTACTATAGTATATCTATTCCACAGATAACACTTAGGTTGTGTAAAAGAGAATGACTTTTTATTTGTCTATGTATGTTTCTGGTTGTTATTTTGTTTCTTTTATTTTGCTGGTTTAAAAAAAAATTTTATTTACCTATAGTTGATTCACGAGGCTGTGTTAATGTCTGCTGTACAGCGAACATCTACATATATTCTTTTTATATCCTTTTCCATTATGGTTTATCACAGGATACTGAATACAGTTCCCTGTGCTATACAGTAGGACCTTGTTGTTTATCCATCCTGTATATAACAGTTTGCATCTGCTAATTCCCAAAGTCCAGTCCTTCCCTCCCCTTCACCTCCTCCCCCTTGGTAATCAGAAGTCTGTTTTCTACGTTCGTGAATCTGTTTCTGTTTCGTAGGTTAGCTCACTTGTGCCGCGGTTAAGATTCCACGTACAAGTTGCATCATATGGTATTTGTCTTTCTCTTTCTGACTTACTTCACTTAGTGTGATAATCTCTAGTTGCATTGAATGGTGGTTTATTTGAATTGCTAATGCATCCAAAGGAAAAAAACTTCAGATGAGCATTTGTAGTATTCCCCACCCCCACTGAATTTTGGTCAGGTATATTCTAAAGCACGGTAAAAATAAAAAGCTAGTACAAGAAAGCACGGAAGCCCCTACTGTGGAAACACATGGTCACTTCATGCCTTTTGTACAGAGTCCACAGATTGCTCTATCACTGCTCCATCTTCTGACTGCCGGCCCTGAACATAGTCTATTATTATTTATGATCTCCCAAAAGAAGGTTTCCTTCCTTTAAAATTTTTATATAATTTCAGTCTCAGAGAAAAATTAAGACATTTTTCATTTGTAAACATTTGTTACTGTACTTATTTTTACCCCCTTTTCTATCTCCATATGTATATTTACATGTAAATATATATGAAAATATACATATATTTATGTGCATATACACATGGATATAGGGCTTCCCAGGTGGTAAAGAACCTGCCCGCCAATGCAGGAGATGAGTTGGAACCCTGGGTTCAGAAGACCCCCTGGAGACGGGCATGGCAACCCACTCCAGTATTCTTGCCTGGAAAATCCCATGAACAGAGGAGCCTGGTGGGCTACAGTCCACGGGGTTGCAAAGAGTCGGACACGACTGAGCACAGTGAGCACAAAGGCACACACATTCTCATATTCACTTATTAACTTTTCTGAACCATTTAAGAGTAAGTTGCAGCCTGATGCTCCTTTTAATTCTAAATCCTTCAGTGTCTCTTTCCTAAAAACAAGGGATTTTGAAAAATTAGACTCAAATGCCATAATTCAATTGATGGTATGCTGTGTCATATGTATATAACTAATACATGGTTCAGAAAATAGCAATATTCGTCATCATAAATCCAGATAGAAACTAGCACAGCTGGTCTACCTTATGTTGCAATAAATTTTCAAGTGCACTGAGACTTGTGTGTACACTAAATTATCCCTTGCTAAATTCCCTGTGATGTTAGTCTGCTGCCCTTGTCTAAGAAATATGGATTCTATGACTCTATTTCTTCAGCAACTTCTGACGGGACTTGCACTGGTCATTTTCCAAGTAAGGCAATTTAAGAGGATTTGACATCAGGGGCTATAATACTTTATAAAAGTTTTTTATTGCCTCATATATTTTGTAATAACATATAATAGCAATATGCAGGATAATTTGGTCTGTTAGGTGCTTTTCTTGGGAAGCATGGTTTCTTCAATTAGCTCTGAGAACAGGCTTTCTGGTAAAGTTATTGTTGATTTCAGTCCGCCAAGTCTGAATACAGTAGAATCTTCCAAAGAAATATAAGTAGTGGGGGGACTGCCAAGAACAGCTCTCCCCTTGCCTGCATTTGATACCACGGGCCAGGTCCAGAATATTCTGAATGCTGATCTTTTCTTCCCCAGGAGTAATCCACTTTAACTTTTACACTTGGATGGCAGCCACTAATACAAAGACCAGCAGCTTATAAAATAAAATCATTACAAACCTAGAGGAAAGAGGGGGAGGTGTGACGGCTATCAGAAGGATTTTTTGGGGGATAATGAAAATGTTCTAAAATTGACTAGGCTGATCGATGCATGACTCTGTGAAGCTACCAAAAGCCACCAAACTGTCTACTTAAAATGGATAATTGTATAGTATACGGATTATATCTCATTGAAGCTGTTTAAAAAAGTAGAATCATATGTTTTGTCCATTTCATAACTCCTAAATGGAAAATCTATTTTAATAGGATAAGCCTTACACTGGTAAAGGGTTTTAATCCCTTGATTACTTGTTCATGATACATGGGTAAAGGAAGTTCCTTAGAGAAAAATCAAAGATCATTTAAAAGCTCAATTTCACAGAAGCGTAAATCCCATCACTAAATGAACAGAAAGAAGCTTCTGTAAACTTATAAACCAACATGAAACTCCATGACATTAAAATTCATAATCAATTCCTATTTTTTACCTGTTATTACCAAGAACTGACAGAATACTGAATACACCTGTTAAGGTGGAGAAATAAAAAGACCTCAGCTACCTGAGGTCTTTCCAAATGTGTCTGCCCAAATTCACAAAGAGTAAAGACTATGAAATAAACCTATGGGATTTAAGATGAAATTCAGGGGAGGAGGGACCCTAACGCTTAAGAAGCATGTTTGAAAAACCTTGTTAATTTATAAACATAAATCTGGTGAGTACATAATCATCTTTGATTAGGGAAAATCATGATTTTTAATGACCAATTATGATAATGTCTAATAAAACTGGTTAATAAGTTTATACATTTTAAAATTGTTATATGCAGAGCTCTGAGTCATTGAGCTTTGAGGAATCTAGTATCTCACATTGTTCTTAATTTTTCCAATCTTATTATTTATTATTCACTAAGAGAAGGAAAGGGGGGACAAAGAGAAGAGGAAAACTTTAGTATGTAACTTTCCATAATCAGTCAAATCTAAACCACTGCTAATATCAGTTTGTTCATTCTTGCTCTTTGTTTTGATCACCTTCATAGATTTTTACATTTGGCTTGGGCTTCCCCGGTGGCTCAGATGATAATCAGCCTGCAATGCAGAAGACTTGGGTTTGATTCCTGGGTCAGGAAGATCCCCTGGAGAAGGGAATAGCTACTACCCACGCCAGTATTCTTGCCTGGAGAATCCCATGGACAGAGGAGCCTGGTGAGCTATAGTCCATGGGGTCGCAGAGTTGGACACTACTGAGCGGCTAACACTTTCAGTTTTACTCAGGTTAAATTGAGTTTGTCTTCTGTAAGAGTCTTATAAATTGAAAGGACCTTTCCATTTCACACCTGGGGTTCCAGGTGGGAACCCCGCACATAGGTGTCCTCCCCAGTTAACGAGATCACAATGCAGTGCCTTTCACTTCCAGGAACTATCAGAATTTTCTTCCTCATATGAAATCTCACCTGCCTTCTTGTAATTCTACACATTCTTCTTATTTTGGACCTCTGGAGAAAAACAGAACAAGACTCTGTTTCAGTTGACAGTTTTGTTAAACACTTAAAAACTGGAAAATGTCCCTTCTTGAAGTTGTCACCACCAGGCCAAAACCCTGGGGTCCTTCTTCAAGCATCCATCCTCATCAACCTGTGTCCAGGAGTACGACTGGCTCAGTTCCTCAGGATGCACGTAAATTTGTCAGTGGGACTTTTAAAATCGATTTTGTTTCTGTTAAGAGAATATTTTTTCTGGTCTAATTTTGTCTGGGCTTGATCCCATAATAATTTACTGCTGCTATTTTCAGTTTATATATATATATATATATTTTTTTTTTTTTTTTCAGGACAGAAGAAAACCCCTGATCTTCCACCAGAACTGTTTCTTTTAATTTATTTTTATTGAAATATAGTTGATTTCCAATATTTCAGGAGTGTAACAAAATGATTCAGTTTTATATGTCTGTGTGTGTGTATATATATATACACAGACACACACACATATACATACATCTATACATTCTCAGATTCTTTTCCATTATAGGTTATTATGAGATACTGAATATAGTTTTCTATGTTAAACAGTAGGTCCTTGTTGTCTCTTTTATATACAGTATAAAGACTTATAATTAATAGGATTAATTATAGTTAATTATTAATTAATCCCCAACTCCTAATTTATCCCTCCCCAGCTTTCTCTTTGATTACCATAAGTTTGTTTTCTAGGTCCGTGAGTCTGCTTCTGTTTTGTAAATTCATTTGTATCATTTTTTCAGATTCCATGTGTAAGTGATACATGGCATTTGTCTTTCTCTGACTTTGTTTAAATTCATTACTCTGCTGATGGACATTTAGACTGCTGCCATGTCTTGGCTGTTGTAAATAGTGCAACTTTGAAAGTTGGTGTGCCATGTATCTTTTCAAATTGGAGAATTATATCTTTTTTGGGTATATGCCCAGGAGTGGGATTGCTGGAAAAGCTGTTTCTTCTGAAGCAAAGTTTACACAGCTCATTTGGGATAAACACAGTTTGTGAGTTGGTACTCCCCTGAGTTAGTGTTACAGTTGGTAGAAACAAATATCAGGTAATGCTCGGATTATTTCACGCGCAATACTAGAGGTAGAGGGCTGGTAGCTGATGCAAATATTTGACTACGTGTCTCATCTCAGTGAAAGTGTGAATTCACCAGATGTGAGTGTCTACTTGGATAAGAAGAGAGATGTTTAAGATGCATTTTGCACTGCTTGCTCAGTGTGTTGCCCATTCGGAAGCTGAAAGATATCCTAGCACTGGAAAGCCTCAGGGGGCTGGAAGCAGTGGGAGGGGGTGGACAGAAAAGAAATGGGCAAGTAAGCAGAGCTCATCACCCCTGGAGAAGGTGACAAGTAGGAGAGAGATGAGGTGAGGCTGATTCTAGGACTGCTCTCTTATCCTCGGTGCCAGCCTCCAGCAAAAACTTGAGGATGCCTAAAATGAAAGGAAGGGACTCGTGGTACGGTGAAGTCCATCTACAGAGGAATGGATAAAGATGTACTTATATACTATGGAATATTACTCAGCCATAAAAAGAAATGAAATTGGATCATTTGTAGAGATATGGATGGACCTAGAGACAGATTGAAGTCAAAAAGAGAAAAAGAAATATTGTATATTAATACATATATGTGGAATCTAGAAAAAATGGTGTAGATGATCTTCCCTGCAAAGCAGAAATAAGAGACACAGGTGTAGAGAACAAGTATATGGACACCACGGGCAGAAAGGTGGAGTGAGATGAACTGGGGGATTGGGACTGACATATATACACTCAGAGTCATTCAGTTGCTCAGTCATGTCTGACTCTGCGACCCCATGGACTGCAGCACGCCAGGCCTCCCTGTCCATCATCAACTCCCAGAGTTCACTCAAACTCATGTCCATTGAGTCGGTGATGCCATCCAATCATCTCATCTTCTGTCGTCCCCTTCTCCTCCTGCTTTCAATCTTTCCCAGCATCAGGGTCTTTTCCAATGAGTCAGCTCTTTGCATCAGATGGCCAAAGTATTGGAGTTTCAGCTTCAGCACCAGTCCTTCCTATGAATGCTCAGGACTGATTCCTAACTAGCAAGAACCTACAGTATAGCACAAGGAACTCTACTCAGTGCTCTGTGATGACCTAAATGGGAAGGAAACCCAAAAGAGAGTGGATCTATGTATAACTGATTCTCTCTGCTGTACAATAGAAACTAACACAACATTGTAAAACCACAATACACCAATAAAGAATAATTAAAAAAATTAAAATGTGACAAAAGAGGTTATTTAATTAAGGTTGTTTTCTTGATGTGGCAGAAAGGCTCACAGAGGAGACTGAGCTGGAGATTAGGGAAAGAGTTCTCCAGGAAAATCAGATAATACATTTACACGCCCCAGACAGAAGTCTTACCTTTAGGAAGGGCAGCTAAAAGCTGAGCATCGATCCTTCTTTTGTGGTTAGCAAGCTGTTCTTTGTCTTCAAGCAAGAACTCTTTCTGAAAGCTAAAAATGATTCCATTAAGAAAATGTTTAAAGTCCTTTTAAACCGTATCTGATATGAACTGAGATACCACATAACATAAAAATTATGTGACTGCTGTTCATAGTTAAACATGTGTGTATAGATTACAAGTAAAATATTTTATTTGGGGGAGTTTAATAGGTAGCTTTTTTTCAATTATTCATGGTTATATTAATATGATTTTTGGATGCAACTAAATAATTACATCAGCATAGGTGGCAGGGGGTGGGAGCCTCTGGTGGCTAAAAACATCACTGCACTAGGAGATGGATGCCTCTGTTTAGACTGACAACCTCTTCAAGGGCCACCAGGAGCTGTGCAAACTTGAACTAATCTCTCAACCTCTCTGTGCTACAGTCTTCCTCAGAAAATCAGTGACTTGTGCAGGTGATCTACACGCTCTCTTCCACTGTTGAAACTAAAGTAACAAACATCTTCAATCAAACAAAAATCAAAGCATGGAGAAGAGATGTGAAAGGTTCATGAAACTTTGTCCAAGGGAAAAAAAAAAGAAATGGGACTTCCTGGTGGCCCAGTGGTTAAGACTCTGCCTTTCTAATGTAGGGGGTGAGGGTTCAATCCCTGGTTGGAAAATTAAGATCCTGTGCGCTGTGTCGGTACAGGCTTACCAACCAGCTCCTTGCTCTGCCCACCACTCCCAGCCTCCCAAAGCACCCGTTTCTCAGTAGCTGCTGCTGGCATAAATACTGGCCCCACTGCTGCTCTTCAAGCTCCCACAGGACTCAGTAATCTCTAAGTTGGAAGGAAGACACATGGGCACACTCACCAGGGTGCGTGTGTATGTGTGAGTGTGTGCGCGTGCACACACCCCCGAGACCACTGTTGTCTTCGGCTTACAGATCAGGAAACCGCCCAGCGCTGTGCCCCAGGACACACATGCAGCAAGAACAGCAGGCAGGTGCAAATCTAGCTTCTGCTTTGACATTGTGCGCGCACCTGGCCCAAGACTTGGAGCCCACAAGTTCAAGGCCTCCAGGGGAACGCTCCTGGAGTGGGCAAGACCAGAGCTGCTGCCTCAAAGGAAGAGAACAAACCTAGGGAAACAGGAAACTCATCTTCCCCAACAACACGATCACCTCCAGAGAGGTGGTGATAAACCCATAAACAAACCCAGCACCAAGCTGACCTTTCCCGTGGATGGTCCCTTGTCTGTGGCTCCGGCCTGCAGGGGTGTGTCCACAGAGGCCCAAGGGGGAGACTGAGGAAGTGCTGTGGGTGCTGTGAAGGGGGCGTACCAATCACTTATATCCTAGATACAAATTAAATTTCAAGGATTGTCTGTATACTCGAAAATATTGCCATCCCATCTTCCTAGAACCAAGCTCATCAGAAACCCTTCCGTTCAGTTCAGTTCAGTTGCTCAGT